>NW_026491246.1:0-22510 GCF_026875155.1 Cherax quadricarinatus
CTTTTTTGTAGTAGACGTTTCGCCACCCCAGGGCTTTATCAATACAGATTCTAGGACATAATAGGAAGACAGCCCTGCTGCCCGTCCCTTTTCACTGACCGCCTATAAAAAGCGCCATCCTTCTTGCCTTTGCTCCTGACTCCTCCCCCAAACCAAACGATGCTGTGAACACTAACTCCAAGGCCGAAGGGACTGATTACCTCATCTTTTGTATATAGTTCTACTGTCTTCCTATTATGTCCTAGAATCTGTATTGATAAAGCCACTGGAATGGCGAAACGTCTACTACAATAAAGATATCCAGATGTTGCACATGTGTCTTAACTTTCATATTGTCGGTATTTTATACCTTTCTTGCACAATTTTGTGTGAATTAACCCTAAAACTGTCAAAGGCCCTGAAAATAAATGTCCCTTCTGTGTAAAGATTTAAAAAAAAAAATTATAATTTTAAATTTTATATTTTTGTATAGGTAATGAGATCAAAATCAACAAAATCTGCCCAGCACTTGCAGAATTATGCAAATACCAAGATGAAGGCATCAAGCTTTTGACAGCAATGGCAGATCCTGCCAGAGAGCTGCAACATTTGCTGTTTTTGTAATTTTTGGTATTATTCCAATTATAAACACTAGACATGATCATTTATGAACACTCGCTCTGATATTGTTTGTGAAGTACTTAAATTTCGTCACACAAATTTTTACACAATTCAGTTTAAATGCTCACACTAAACTGGCAGTATGGTGGTCCCTTGAGTTACAATGAACTAAAGTTAACAGTAATTTTGAATTACAATTTAGCCTCATAGAGGACTTGAATTTGAGCTGCAATTAAAAATTTGAGATGTGATACACATTGACTTATTTACGACATATATCATGTTACCAAGTCATCACAGTCCCTAAAGTGTGCAGTAAACAGACAATTTCTCTGAAGATCAAACAGTTGTGAGAAACCTGATTCAGGAGTTAGAACTGTACACTAGTTCATGAATATGGCTTTCCACAATCTACTCTTATCAACCATAGAAACATTGTAAAAGATATTAATGTGGCTGATGAAACTAAGCTAGTGAAAAAAAGGTCAGAGAAATTATCATAGGGATTGAAAGACTTGTTATTGTGGATAAGAAGAAGCAGATGAGGAAAGATATAATGCTTGTAGGTTATACCTGTGAGTGTGCAAGTCAATTAAACTCCTTCAGTGTAAACCTATTGTATTATGGTTTTGAAGCCAGTGTCTGTCCCATAGTATGATGCCATTAGCTCAGCTCACTCATATAAGCTGTGAGCAGTAAATCTGCACCTAGATACAAGAGAATGGGTCTACGTGGTGTGCACCATATAAAAAAATACTGCAGCATGCAGTGCATATAGAGAAAAAAATGCGACCATGTTTTTGGTTTAAAACAGTGACTTTGCAGTGTATTTTTGTATGGTTTTTTATGGTTGTATTCTTGGTTTCTTGGTCTCAATTGATAGAATGAAAGATATATTACAGAAACAGAGATTAATATGATTAGTTTCAGGGCTGAAAGTAGATTCAAATTGAGCTCAAAGCAGCAAAATGTTCGATTTTTGCTGATATTCCAGAATACACAACATGCCCAGCTTGCCAGTCTAATATGCATTTAGGAATGCACTGACATTATACAATAATGCAGTAGTCTGCATAAAAGTAATCTTCTATTTTTTGTGTGAATAAAAATTTGAGTTGAAAAGCAAGTATAATAAAAGGGGGGAACGGAGACATGACTAAGGAACAGGGGAAAATGTTTATTTAATGCAAGGAATGCCTCCCATTTTTTTTTCTGGACCACATTTTTAAATTTTTTTTAAACCCAAACCTTTTAAAAATTTTGGGGTGTAAAATTAAAAATTTGCAAATTTAAAAAATTTTGTTTTCCATTTTAAAATTGGTAAAAAAAATAGGTAAAAGGGGGGAAAAATTTTTTGATCTTTAAAAAGGGAAAAAATTTTTTAGAAAAATTAATTTTTTTTCCCATCAAAGAATTTGTTCCAAAAAAAAGAAAAATTTAAAATTTTTTTTTCTTTTTAAAAACCCTTTGGACCCTAACTTTGTGAGGGGGGCAAAAATTCCTTTAAATTTTTTTTTTAAATTTTCTAGTTTGGTTTATTCCCAAAATGGGGGGAAAAGGGGATTTTTAAAATTTTTTCCCTTTTTATTTTTTTTTTTTTTTTTTTTAAATTTTACCCGGGCCTTTTTAAAAGGGGGTTTGGCCCAAAAAGGGGGTTAAACATTATTTTGGGGAAAAGGGTGTTTAATACTTTTAAAATGCAAATTCCCCCCCCTTTGGGAAGGATTTAACCCCCATCAAAAAATTTCAATCCCCAGGGAATTTAAAAAAGGTTCAAGTTTTTTAAACTTTTTTTTAATATTTTTTTTATTTTATTTCACACACCCCTTTCCCCGGCCCCGGGGGGGGCCCCCGAAAAAAAAACATCCCTCTTAACCCATACTGTTTTTCCCAAAGGGGAAATTAATTTTTAATCCGGGCAAATTAAACCCCTCCTCGAGGGAACCCCTTTCCCCTTCGAAATCTCTAAAAAAAATATTTACAATGGTGCCAATTGAATCCTTAAAACCACAATTAGGCAAGGGGTCCCAAGCTCAAAAAAATATTTTTTAATTTTTTTAAAAATTTTTGGAACCCCCTTTCAAAAGGGTTACACCACACCTCCCCCTAACCCTTCCCAATTTCAAACACACCAGACCTCCTTTTGAATTTTTAAAATTTTCTTTTTTAATTTTTGGAAATTAATTGGAATTTTTGGTGGGATGCCCCAGGCTTTAATGCAATTTCCCCCCAACCTCCCTTCCTCAAAACATTAAACTCTTTGGGAACCTTAAGGGAAAAAGCAAATTTTGGGGTGGGATTTTGAACCATCTTAAGGAAAAGGTCCCAACCACCTAAAAAACACCCTACTAAAACCGGCTTTTGTTTTAACCCCTATTGAAAAGGGAGGTTTTTACCCCCCAAAGTTTTTTTTTTTCCCCCTTAAATTTTCACACTCTAAAGTTTTTTTCCCCTCCATAATTATTAAAACCACATATTCCATAATAAAAACCAAACAAATGGTTTTTTTTAAATTTTTAAAACTCAAAAAAATTTTTGGAATGGCTTCAAATCCCCAAAACCACAAATTTTTAGGATCCCCAAACTGTCCTTTTTGGGGTTGAATTTTTTTCCTTTCAGAGGAAAATATTGTTTACAAAAATATAATACTTTAAAAGAACCCATTTTATATCCAAGGTTTCGGGTATTCTAAAATTTTAAAGAAAGGGGGTAAAATCCCCTTTTTTATTCGTATTAATTTCTTTCCTAATTTTCTCGTACCCGTTTAATTCCCTCTTTTTTTTTCCCTCATTGGGCCAAATAAATCTTAATTTTTTTGAAGACCCAAAAGTTTTGAAAAACAAATTTTTACTAAAATTTGTTTAAATGCAATTAGAAAAACAAAAAATAAAATAAGAATTATTTAAAAGAAAAAATTTTGATTTTTTGGGGGTTTAAAAGGGGGGGAAGGGGTGTTTGGTTTAGAGGGGAACCCCTTCCAAGGATTGGGTAGAAGTTTTTTGGGGTTTAATTCCCTTTCTCTAAAAAGGGATGGCGTTTTTGGAGTAGGGAAAATTTTAAAACCTTGCCTAGGTTGTACCTCCCCCTTTTTTAAAATTTCTTTTTGGGAAAAAATTTGTGGGGGTAATATCCCCGAAGGTTGAATTTAGTTGTGTTATTTGATTTTCATCCAAAGGTTGGGGCAACTTAACCCAAATGTAAAAATTTTCCCTTAATTTTGAATGGGGAGAATGGATTACAATGCTTGGGGTTTCCAGGGGGGGCCCCAAAATTTTAAAATTTTTAATTTTATAAAATTTTGTTTTTTTAAAACCCAGGGTTTGGCATAAAGTTTCTTTCCCTTTTGGTGATTATTTTTAGAAACAAGAAAAAAGTGTAAATTTTTGGAAAATTAGGGAAAGTACTTAAATTACCAATTTAGAGGAAATAAAAAGGGGTGTTGGTAAAAGGGGACAATGGGGAGTTTCACCAAGGACGGGGGTTGGACAATCTTTCTAAAAACCGGGGTTTTAAAAAGGAAAACCGGGAAAATTTTTTTGCATAAAAATGCATCGAAAGGATTTTTTAAAATTTAAGTTGAATTTTTTTAAAGGGGGTAGGGGTATTAATTAGGGGAAAAGTTTTAATTGGGGGTTTTTAAATTTTTTTGGGTGTGGTGGGGAAAAAATGGGGGGGTTTTGGGGGGTTTTTTATTGTTTTTTTTTTTTGGGTTTATTTTTTTTGTTTTTTTTTTTGGGGAAATGGGGTTTTGGGGTGGATGTTTAAAAATTTTTTTTAAAAATAAAAAAAAGGGTTTTTGGGAGTTTAAAAAAATTTTTGGAAACCCTTGAGAAAATTGGTTTGGGATTTTTAAAAATATGAGAGGAAAGTTTTTTAATTGGAGATTTAGAGGTATTGGGGTTGGGGGTTTTTTTGAGGAATTTTTTAAATTTTGATGAAATAGGGAAGCTGTGTTTTTCGTGTTTTTGGGAAAGGGGGAAAATAACATTTTGGGAGGAGTGAGAAGAGCCAGTTGTGAGAAATGAGGAAAGTTTTTTGAGGCAGTGGGAAAAAAGGAAAGGGGGAAAGGAACCCGGGGATTAAAGGGGATAAAGATTAAAAAGGGTTAAAAGCAGGGGGTTTGATATATTTTGGGAGGGGTTGGGTTTAATTATTTAAAAAAATGTTGGAAAGGGTAAGGTACCTGGGGAAATTGGGCCAGAGAGCATCAAGTTTCCTTTGAAATAAAGGCAAAGGGACAAAAAGAGTGAAAAAAATTTAGGGGGTTTAAAGGCCCCTGTTAAAGTATACCGGGTAAAGTGTATGGTGGAGTTTTTAAATTGAAAAAAATTAAAGTAAGACAGAAAAAAGGGATAGCAGAAAATAAGGAGGCTTTGGGAAAAAGGTAGGGGGTGTGGGGACCGGGGTGTTTACAGTGAAACATAAAAGGGAAACAGTATTTAAAAACCCAAAAAGAGGTTTTGTGGCTTTTATGGTTTTGGGAAAAAGGGTTTAAACAGGGTGGATAGGGGGCCCAATGTGGAAAGAGGGTTGCAGGTGTATGGTTTGGGGGTAGGTTACTGAAAGCAGTGAAGATTTTTTTTACAAGGATAGTGGGGGCTCAAGTTAGAGTATTAAAAAGAGGGAAAATTTTTCCCCGGGGTAAAAGTGGGCCCTTAGACAAGGATGGTGGTTCACCTTGGTTGTTTAATATTTTTTTATAAAAGGGGTTTTTAGGAAAGAAAATGCAAGGATCTTGGCAAGAATCGTGGGTTTAAAAGATAAAAAAACACACAAAAGTGGGATTGTCCATTTGCTTTTTGGCTGATCCCACTGTGCTTTTTGGGGAGATTCTGAAGAGAAGTTGCAGAGTTTGGGGGGATGAATTTGGAGGTTGCAAAAGAAAAAAAATTAAAAGGAATACAGGAAAGAGAAAGGGGTTATAAAGGAAAACCCAAAAAAAATTTAGGTTTGAAAGTTTGGGATTTCAGTTTGGGGAGGGAGAGAGTAGGGGAGGAGGGGAAGTTTTCAGATTTTTTGGGAGTGGACGTGTCAGGGGATGGGAAAATTCTAGTTGGGGAAAACAAATGTGGCCCAACTGAAAACACAATAAACGAACGAGAATAAATCTATAACGTTTTTCTCAGGGATACCAATCTTACAGAAATAACAAAACAATGTCCAACAAAAAAGCCTCTGGAAAAGGGGAAACTTTTTGCTCCATTTTTTTTTAAAAATTTCATTGTACAACCCTCTTAGAAATTAAAAAATTCAACCCCTCATTTTTTTATTTTACTAGTAACATGGGCCACCTTATTTTGATTTTGTTATTTACTTTTGTTCGCTTAAACATTAGCTGAATTAAATTTTTTTCTCTGTCCCTTTTATACACCTCATTTTTTTTTTTAAATACATCAATTGATATTACTTACAAAAATTTAAAATAAATATCATTTTTAAACAAAAAAATTTAAATTTTAAACTTTTTAACCCTTTTTGACTTTTAAAAACCCAAATTAAATTGTCTAATTACCTTTACCTGTTTTAATCCCACTTTTTACTATCCTAGATTCCCTTTTAAATTACCTTGTACTGCCATATAACCTAAAAGAAATAACTACCAGTGCAATATTAAAAGAAAAAAACCATTATTTTTTCCATTTTTTTTGTAATCATTATTACTTACTAAAATTTTTTTTTAAACCCCCTTTAATTTTACCCCCAAAAAATTTTTTAATTTTGTACTTTAAAACTTTAAATTTTATACTTCTCATAACATTTTGTACCCAAATTTTTTAAAATTTTTTTTTTTTTTATATTAAAAACCCCAACCTTTAAAATTACCCCCTTGTACCGTTTTACCTGTCTACCCCTTTACTATCATATTATAATCAAGACTTACCATTGTTATATTTTTACTATTTTTTTTTGGTATTTTAAATTGTGAATTTTTTTTTTGTAAATTTTAAAAATCAGGTTTAATCCAATGGTTTGGGGGTAAAAACCTATACCAGACTCTATTTTGCAATTGCAAGAAACCTTTTTCAAATTGTATTTTTAAAATTAAAATTTTTAATTTAATTCCTCCCATCTGCCCATTTAACTTTGTTTACCATTATTAATTTTATTTCGCTTATATGTTTTTTCCTTTTTTTTTAAAGCTTTAAATAATATCCTATTTTATATATTCACAATTGTTAAAATAATAAAGGTGCTATTCTAGTGCAAAAGTAGAATAAGTTCAAAATTTTTCCCATTATATTCCAAAGCTCATTTTTTTGTTTAAACCACTTTTTTTGGGTCACCACAACCTATATTAGCCCCCTTTTATATTATTTTTTTATACAAAAATTTCCCAAATTTTTAAAAAATTCCCTTTTATAGTACTACCTCCCTATCATTTTCCCAAAAGTTTCTACAAATTTGTTTCATCACTTTATTTGTATTAGTCCCTTACTAAATTATTTTACATTTGTTAAAAAATCCAGGTGATTTTTTTTAGCTTAAGCCCTATTTACTTTGTTTTTTTACTTAATTCAAACTATGTTTCCCACTCAAATTTATAATTCCCAAGCATTGATCCTTTACCAACCCTTTTTTTAATAAAAACTTAAATAAATTCAAACAGAAAACTGTAATTACAAAACACTGCAGAACAATAAAAGGGAATTCCAGTCCAACAAACAACATAACTATTTTTTAAACTACAATATCAGATTTTTTTTTAAGCAAGCATTCGATGACCTCAAAAGCATTCCAAAACCCCCTTTACAGCCAAAAAGGTTCCACCCATTACACTAACTGAAACCTGGCTAAAGCCTGATAGTACGATGCCCTATCCCTTTCCCGGGTTACAAAACCCAAATACCCAACTGTGGGCCCCAGCCCTAACAAGGGGGTGGCACAGCCAAAATACAAACTCAAAACCAACTAGAATGTATCACAATTACTTGCAAAAGGGGGATGAACATGGGAATATATAATAGCAAATTCAAATCAAAGTACCTAAAAAAACCTCTCACTTTGATAAACATCTACGAGTTTCCAAGTCAAACATTAGCCAATTTGGGTCAAAATCGGGAAGTAAAAAAACTGATCACGCATGAACAAAAAATCAACTTACAAACTCCAGGTGCTTCAATAAAACCCTCCTGCAAGACCAACCCACACGTTACGAATTCACAAACACAATAAAGTAACTGTATGTTACAACCAACATTTCCAAAACCCTACAAGATTACAGAGACTATGTTTCCCTACTTGACCACATCTGGACCAACACCTTTTCCCCTTTAAAATCAGGCATAATTACAGATAATCCCAAAAACCACTACCCTTTTTCCTCATAACAACTCTTGGTAAACTACCCCAAACACTAAAAAAGCCCACCTTCAATTTTCACAATGAGGAAAACCATTAATAACTTCAAAAACAGCAAAAGAAAAACATTGTTTTGGCAACACTGGCTGAAACCTATACAGATATTAAACGAATGTTTTAAAATAATTTTAAAAAAAAAAACCCCAAACCTCTATAACAACACTGCCCTAAAAAAATTTAAACAATACAGCAAAGGACTGAACAGCCCCCTGGTTTAACACCCAGCATTCCCCAAACCCAAATAAATACAAAAAAACCAATATGAAAAACAGTACAAAATTTGGGTCACAAACCCCAAGAGACCAAACAAAACGTTACTGGGTCAATACTAACCACCCTGTTAAAAAGGGAAAAAAAATTTGAAATTATGAAAACAGATTATCCAATTTACAAAGGTTTTATAAAAAAAGGAAACTAAAAACCCCTTTTCCAAAAAATTCGGGAACAAAAAAGTATCACAAAAATAGCAAAATAAAATTAGCAAAAACAGATGAACCCCAACCCCCCCCAACAGAACGCAAACAGACTCAATGATTTTTTTCTCCACTTAGGACAAAACCTTGCCAATAAAATCCCCCCAAGCTCAGTTTACCCCCCCAAAATTGACTACCTCCCCGGCAACTCCCCCGAACCCCACTTTCCTACTCCGACAAACCCATACGAAGTCCCCCTTTATTTTTAAACCGCACTAAAAAACAAGGCGGGAAATTTTAAAAATACCTTCCCAAACCCCTTATATAAAAAAAAGTGTCCAAGTGCAAAACCCACCAATATTGCAACACTCTTTAAAAAAATCCACTAAAATCCCCCCACCTTCCCTACAGTACCAAAAAAAGCAAGGGTCCCCCCGATCCCAAAGGAGGAGACCAAACAGATTGAATAACTATGGGCCCCAATATCCAACTTACACCCTCTCTAAAAAATCTTGAAAAAAAATTTCCCATAAACGAATCTACTCCCTACCTTATTTTCCCCAAAACATACTAAAAACCCCCCCCAATTTTTGGATTCGGCCTAAAAAAAAAAAAAATTAAAGCTATTATACACATGCAAGAACATATATACACTCAATAGAAAAAAAAAGAACCCCACTGGGGATTTTCATTGATTTAACGTAAACTTTTGATACAGTTGCCCCAAAATTTCTCCATGTAAAATTGTCACCCATGGATAAGAGGGCACTCCCTCAACTACCTCAAGTCTTACCTCAGAAACGAACCAATTGGTACCAAATGGGGCAAAACTCTTCTGCACCCCCCAATTACATTTGGTGTCCCACAGGGAAGTGCCCTTTTGGCCCCCTTCTCTTTTTTTTCTCCTATACAAAAATTTACCTTCTAAATGTTTTCGCAATTACCCCCAAACCCACACTATTTGCAGATGACACTACAAAAGGGTTTCTTTTAAACCGAGCCCAGTCACGCTACCAATACGTAAATACCGAATTACAGAAAAAATCTACCGGGAAATGGGGACTAACAAACTTACACAAAAACATTGAAAAAAACCTACTTCTTTCGTTTGGTAACAGAGCTACGGGACCCCCTTTTAAACAAAATTTATAAATGGATCACCTATCAAAAAACTAACAGGGGGAAAATTTTTAGGAACCCAAAACCTTGAAAAATAGACCAAATTTCTTTACACATATCCCAAAAATTTTTCAAAGAAAATTTCCAAGACTGAGGCATACTATCGAAGATACAAAAACTATTTTTCCACACCCAAGGCCCCCGGGCCCCTTTATATCACTTTTATTTTAAACCCCTATCTCACCTATGGTTTTTGGGCAGGGGGCCTCAACAAAAATTTAAAACCATCCCGACCACTAATTCCCCAAACCCAAAAGGCGCGTTAGAATGATAACAAATTCTCACTACGGGCAGAAACACCCAAACCAATTTTCAATACACTAAACTACTCCCCCCTACAAAACATCCATACTTTTTTACGCACCTATTACATACAAAGAACACTTAACTCTGATATTAACCCTCCCCTCAAACATCTCCTTGCCAACCTCAACAGAACACATCCCCAAAAACAAAAGGGAAACAGATCACTCTTTGATGTTCCCCCTTTGTCCATCCACACTATGCAAAAACTCAATGCACATAAAAGGCCCTAAAATCGGGAATTCATTACCTGTAAAATAAAAAAAACACAACCTTTTTTAAAAATTCAAGTCTTTTTTCCTAAAAGGTTTACTTACTCCAAAACCCAAAACCCAAAAAAAATACTGAATAACTGAACATTAAAAAATTGTAAATTTTAAAAATTTTTTTCTCAAAATTATATCACAAAAAATTTTAAAACCCCTAAAACCCAATCTAACTTTATTTTTTTTTAAATACACAAACCTAACAGAATCACTCCCTTTAACTGAATGCAACCTTATGACCTGCCCTTTTGTAATAATCACTGTGCTTTATAGTTATCTTTTTTACTTTAATGTTTTATCACTGATTTCATCATGCTTAGTAGCACGCTGTATAGTCCTTGTTTTTGCGCTTTTTTTTGATTTAATAAAAATTTAATAATATTGCTTAGTTAATCTTAATTTTAATTTTAACCCCACCCGTAATGCTATGCATATTTAAAAGTGGTTTTGGGCATATTTCCCTTATCTGAAATTTTTTTTTGTACCTCTGAAATGTGTGCAAAAATTTGGGAAAAAAATAAATCAAAAGAATTGATGGGGGAAAAGGGTGAGTGGTGCACTTAGGATCTGTGGAGACAAAAAAACTTTGCCCTTTGGGAGGCAAAGGGGGGAATGTTTGGAGTTTTATTTTAAAAACCAAACCGCCTTAAAATGGGGGGGAAGCAGGGGTGATGAATGTTCCCGCGAGGAAAAGGCTGGAGGCAGTGGAAAAGTAAAGGGTTTTAGGCAAGGTTGGTGTAAATAAATGCAGAGAATTCGTAGTTTGAAAGTTAAGGAGGGGTGCGGGTTTTCCCAAAACTGTTGCCAGGGGGCTGGGGAAAGGGGTTTTTGAGGTGGTTCAGCCCATGTGAGAGAATGGAGCGAAACAGAGGGGACCTTAAAGAGTGAAACAGTCCTGTAGGGGAAAGGGAAGGGGGTGGGGGTTTCCCCAGGAAAGGTTGAGGGGGGGGGGTAAAGGAGGTTTTGTGTCTGGGGGCTTGGATTTCCCCACGGGGTCCCGTGAGCGTTTTTTGAAGGAGTGAATGGAGACAAAGGGTTTTTTAATTTTGATGTCTTTTTTGGGGTGTGAGCAAAGAAAAATTTAGAAGGGGTTCAGGGAAACTGGCAGGCCCGGAAATTGATTTCCCGGGGATGGGAAATAAAGTGCCTGCCCCCTAAGGAGGGGGGTTAAAAGTTTCCCTTTTAAAAAACTGTAGTGTAAACACCCTCTTGGGAAGACAGTGATGGGGTGAATGATGGTGAAAGTTTTTCTTTTTTTGGGGCCCCCCTGCCTTTGGGGGGAATCGGTCATGTGATAAAAAAAAAAAAAAAAAAAAAAATTTTTAGTAGAGTAAATACATCATGGGGAGGGGGTCTGATCAGGGAATTTGGGAAACAAACCCAAAAAAATCTCCAAGACCCGTAGGCATACTATCAAAGATAAGGGAAATAAAGTTTCCCCCAATCAGCTCTCCTGGCACTGTACCATTTACTCATATACCCTTGTCTTACCCTATGGAATTTTTGCATGGGGATCAACAACACCAATCAAACCCAAAACCCCTCCAAAAACCCGCAAAAGGCAGCAGTAAGAATGAGAAAAAATTTTCCCCCTCCCCCCCACAAACCCCACCCCAATTTTTAAAAGTTTTGAATCTGCTTACCCCTTAAGAACATCCATGCTATTTTATGTGGGGCCCACTACATACACAAACAATATACGCAAAAATAAACCCCCCACTCAAAATTTTTTTTCAACCCAAACCCAAACAAAGGGCACATGACCACAAAACAAGACACAGATCTCTTTTTTATATACCCCATGTCCATATCACCCTGTGTAAAAAAAATCTAAAGCACATAAAGGGCCCCAAAATATGGAATTAAAAAACCAAAGATATTAAAAAAAACCCAATTTTAAAAACAATTTTAAAACCCCTTCCAAAAAGCTAAACACCAGTCACATTACTCACCTATGTAAATCCCCCATCGTAACTGAAAAAAAATCACATTGAACCTTTTTATTTATTGTTGACAGGAAAATAGTTGAAAAATTGTTTTTTTAAAAAAAGCAATTTTTGAATAATAAAAAATCTTTTTATTATAAAAAATTTTTTATTTTTTTATAATTAATATTCTACTGTACAACATGGGAAAAAATTACTTTTCCCACTGTACAACAACGAAAAAATACCCACCCTTTTTATTAATAGAATTTTAAGCCCAAAATGTTTAATTGACCCCTAAAAGCCAAGGCATAATAGAGGGTCTCTTTTTCATTGCAACCCACCATTGTAAAATACACAATCTCAAAAGTCTTTTTGCAAAGACATTTTTAAAAAAAATAAATAAATAAAAGGGTAAACTCTCGGAACTGATTAAGCCGTTTGGGTTTAGGGCCATGCATATGCCTTTTTCTATCCTCGTAAAAAAGGAAATTTTTGATACGTGGAATCAACTTTTGGGCATACCTTTTGTATGTTTTTTAGTGCATTTCCCTGTCCGTTTTGTAAACGATGGCCAACCCTTTTTAAACATATTTTAAATCAATAAAAAAATTTTCATATCTAACCTAAAGCAAATATTGAATAACTTCTAACTCCCTAAAAGTATAACCCAGCTGTAAAATTAAGAAACCTTAATTTAAACTATTTTTTATAGCATTAACTAATAGAAAATCCACTCCTTTAATGCACTGTAATCAACAAAAGACCAAAGAACTGTTAAATCACTACAGAAACATTGATTTGAAATTTTATTAAATCTGAATTTTTAAATTATATGAAAATATATATAGTAAAATTATCATTTTGTTATATTACAAAAGGGAATGTTATAAAATTGTAAAACTAAAATGCTTCCCAAAAATTTAAAATGTTTCCCAAAATTCCCTGTTTTTTAAAAAACTCAATTGTAATTTTTAATTTTTTAAACTGTCCCACAGTAATTTTTATTATTATTATCACACCGCCGATTTCCCCCCCAAGGGGAGGGTGGCCCGAAAAAGAAAAAATTTTACCATCCTTCACTCCATCCCCTGGGCTTGCCCGAAAAGGGGGCTTTTCACTACAGTTTTTTTAAAAACTGCAAAAATTAACACCCCTCCTTTAGAGTGCAGGGAAATGTACTTCCCATCTCCAGGACTCAAAATCCCCGGGCCCGCCGGTTTTTCCCCGAAACCCTTCATAAATGTTACTTTTTCTCACACCCAAAAGCACGTCAAATATTAAAAACCATTTGTTTTCCCCCTTCACCCTATCAAAAACCTCACGCATGCCTGCTGGGTGTCCAAGCCCCCCGCCACAAAACCCCTTTTTAAACCCCCCCCCCAAACCCCTTTCCCAGGCCGCCCCCACCCCCCTTCCCCTTTCCCCTACAGACTGAAAAACACTCTTGAAGTCATTTTGTTTTGCCTCCTTTCTCTCCTGTCCCCAACCACCCCCAACAACCCTTCCTCAGCCCTCTGGGCAAAAAGTTTTTTTGGAATCCCCCACCTCCTTCCCCAAATTTCCCAAAATACAAAATTTTCTGAAAAATTTCACACCACACATTGCCCTCAGACATACATCTCCACTGGCCTCCAGGCCTTTTCCTCGCTGCAACATTCACACCCACGCTTCACACCCATATAAGACGTTGGTAAAAAATATTTCTCCAAAACATTTCCCCCCTTTGCCTCCAAGGGCAAAGTTTTTTGTCTCCCCAAAACTCCTAATGCACCACTCACTCTTTTTTCCCCCCCATCAATTCTATGTTCCCTCAACTTTCATAGAAACCCCTCCGCTGACACTCCCACCCCCAAAAATCTGAATACGTTAAACCCTTTCCCCATAAATCCTCTTTCCCCCCAATCTATACAATCTTTCATCACCTAAACTTTTTGTTATCCTCATAAACCCTTTCTCTTTCCTGTATTCACCTTTAATTTTCCTTTTTTTTGGCCAAACCCCAAACCCAAAACACCACCAAACTCTGCCCAAATTCTCTTTAGAAACTCCCAAAAAGCACAGTGTCCCTCGGCAAAGAAACAGCTGTGACAACTCCCACTTTGTGTGTGATTCTTTTTCTTTTTAAATCCACCCCCCTTCCAAAAAACCCTCGCTTTTTCTTCTCTTTCAACCCCATCTATAAATATATTAAACAACCACGGGACATCACACCATTTCCCTTTTCTAAGGCCTAAATTTTACTGGGGAAAAAATTTTCCCCCTTCCTACATACTCTAACTTGACCCCAAAATACCCCCGTAAAAAACCCTTTACTGCTTTCCCTAACCCCACCTCCCCACACCAACACACTTGCAACCTCTGCCAAAATTGCCCCCCCCCCATCCCCCCCTGGGCATAAACCCTTTTTTCCCAAAACCATAAATTTCCACAAAACCTCTTTAACCCCCTTTTCTAAAAACTGTTCACTTATATTTTTCCCCTGTAAACAAACCCGGGCCAACCACCCCCTTTCCTTTTTTCCCAAAGCCTCCTTGTTCATCTGCTAACCTATTCTCCTCTTACTCTTAATTCTTTTCCCAATTTTTAAATCTACCATACACTTTACCAGGAACACTCAACAAAACTTATCCCCCATAATTTTTTCACTCTCTTTTTTCCCCTTTGCCTTTATACAAAGAACTATGCATGCTCCTGCCAATCCCTTTGGGACCTTACCCTCTTTCCCTACATTATTAAATAATTGCACCCAAACCCCTCCAAAAAATTTTAAACCCCACCTCCTTTTTTAAAATTTCTATCTTTATTTCCCCTCAATCCCGGCTGCCTACCCCCCCTTTCCAAATTTTAAACCCACTTTCCTCACGAAAATTCCCCCCCCCACTCACAACTGGCCTTCCTCACTCCTACAAGAAAGTTATTCCTCCTTGCCCTATACCAAATCACAGCTTTCCCCCCTTCTACAAAATTTTTAAAAAATTTCCCCAAAAAATTCCCTTCCAAACTTCCCAAAACCCCTACCTCTCCATTTTTAAAAACCTTTTCCCCTCCCATTTTTAACTGACAAATCCATTTGTTCTCTAGGCATTCTTAACTTGTTAATCTCACTCCAAAACTTTTTTTTATTTTTAACAAAAAATTTTTTGAAAAACATCTCACCCACTCTCTCATTTGCTCTCTTTTACATTGCTTCCCCCCAAACCCCTTTTTTTAACTTCTCTCTTTTTTTCCCCCCTATACTCTTCCCTCCTTGCCAAACACTTCTTTCTTTTTAAAAACTTCTCATTTTGCTAACTTTTTTTCCCCCTTAAATACTCCCTTACACAAACCATTCCACCAAACCCCCTCCTCTTCCCCCTTCACCCACTTTCCCCGTAACCACAAAACTTCTGCTGAACACTCTAAAAACTACAAATTTTTTAAAACCCACCCCAAAACCTCTTCGACCCCATTGCCCATGCTCTTTAAAAGCCCAAACTATCCTCCCAAAAGCTTTTATTTTCTTTCCCTAAATGCCTCCTCTTTTAGTTTATAAACCTTCACCCTCTCTTCCCTTTCCCCGATCTTCTATTTTCCTTGTACCCATCTACCCTTTTTCTCTCATTAGCACAACTAGAAAATGATTTTGAAATATTGTGGCCCCTCTATAAAAAGAAAACCTGAAGTCTACTCAACAGTCTTTATCTACCAAAACATAATCCCCAAAAAACTACTTTCATTTTCGCCTACATTTAATCGTTTATACTTATTTAAACCCCCTTTTTTTTAAAAAATGATTACCTAAAACTAAACCCCCTTTTTATACAAAGTTCAATCAAAGGGGTCCCTTATCATTTACACCCGGAACCCCAAACTTACCTACCACACCCCTCCCCAAAAGTTTTTTTCCTACTTTAGCATTCAAGTCCCCACCCCAATTTCTCTCTCACTTGGTTCAAAGGCCTTTTCCCATACATTTACTTAAACCCCTCTCCCAAAATTTTCTCTCTCCTCCTTTTGCATTTTCCCCCTTCTCCAGGGGCTACACCCCTTTTTATGACCCACTTCTCCATCCAACCTTTAAATTTAATCCACAAAAATTTTTGAATTTTTTCACATTCATATTCTTTTTCTCCTTCCCCTAACTGATCATTTAACATTACTGCTACCCCTTCCTTTGCCTAACTCTCTCAAAATACTCCAGATTTAAACCATTTATTTCCCCCCACTGAAACTCTCCTACCCCCCTTTAGCTTTTTTTCGCTTTGGGCCCGGACACCCAAAATCTTTTCATTCAAAAAACAGCAATCATCCGGGGGGTTTTCACCGCACTACATTCCCCCCGCACATTTAAGCAACCCAGTTTTTTTAAAATTTTTCTTCTTCCCCTTTTTTAGTAATTTTTATACAGGAAAAGGGGTTAAATAGCCCATTGCTCCCGGCATTTTTTGTCGCCCAAAAACACCCATGGGTTACGGAGGAAAAAATTCCTTTTTCCCCTTCCCCCCTGGACAATAGAAAAAAAAAAGAAACAAAAGGTATTTTGAAAAAGGAGAAAAAACCAGATGTATGTAAATATAATAAGCAAATTTTTGTCTGTGGGGAAATGTGACCAAAATGGGAAGTAGGAGTACAAGATATCCCTGTTATCTTAGCGTGTTTATGAGACAGAAAAAAAAACCACAATCCTACCATCATGCCCCCCAAAAAAGTTTCGGGTTTTTTTTTTTTCACATCACTGGCAGACGGTTTGGACTTCCCTGGGGTTGCTGCTACCAACCTACACCCCCACAGTAAAATTTTTACCATTAAATCTATTATAGCTTAGATAAATCTTAAAGGTTTTTTTTTAAAAACCCCGTAATGCTCTGCATACAAGGAACTTCGACATGTAAAAAACCCAACAAAAATACCTTGAAAAACTATTTAATCATGCTTAATAAAATATTTTTTTTTTCTTAAATTTTTAAATTTTGGGGCCTTACCAAAGGGAAAAAAATTTTAAGTAAACTCTGAGGACTTTTAAAATTTTTGCACTGTTTTCCCTTTGGGTTTGAATTTCTGTTAAATAAAATCCCAAATTTTTTTTTTTTTTATTCAGATGGGGAAGACCCGCAAAAAATTTATTTATAAAAGCCATAGTTTTTTCTCGTTTACCCCGGTTTAAACCTTACATTTTTTTTTCAAACAATTTTTTTAAAAAAAAAAGAAATGCTAAACCCAACATTTTTTTACATTAAACTGCACCAGCCACTTTCCCCGACCACTGGGTCAACCAGGGGCTTTTCCCGTAAGGTTTTAACCTCCTCAACACAATGAACCCTGAAACCTTTCCAGAAACCCTTCCCCTTTGTGTTTTTAACCTCCTCATCACAATGAACACTGAAACTGGGGAAAAATTTAAAAAAAACAACAAAAAAAAAAAACCGTCTCTGTGGGGAAAATTTTGAGAAATTTAAAAAAATTTTTTTTTTTACAGTTTTGGGGGGGTTCATTTTTGGAAATGAATAAAAAATAAATTTAGTCAAATCTGTTTAAAAAAGTGATTTTTTTGGTGTCCTTGAAACTGGAGAAAAAAATTTTCACTTATCGGGAAAAGTGGCTAAAAGGGGCAATTAAAGTTTTTTTTTTTCAATTTTTTTGATCTAAGGGTATGAACCCGTTTTTTTTTTTTGTTTATGATATTAAAAAGTTTTTTAGTACCAAAAAAAAGGGGGGAAAAAACTGAACCCTGACAAATTTCCCCACTTGGAATAAAGAGAATAATTATTTTTTTTTTCTATTTCTTTTTTGGTTTTTTTTTTTTAAAAAACCCATTTACAATGAAAAAATTATAATAATAAAAATTATTTTTGGTGATACCTTTAAAAAATGGAAATTTTTTACACTGTTTGTCTTTAGGTTTTAAATCTGGAAACCCCCACATGACAAAGGGCCCCTTTTCCCTTTCAAAATTTAAAAAATCAATATGTAATTACACATTTTAAGCTATGAAAAAAAAATAAAAAATTTTTAAATTTTAAATCTCTGTTAAATATCAGTGGAACCTTAATATTCATACACCCTATAAAAACAACCCCCCCCCAATATTCCCCAACCCTTTTTTAAGAAAATTTTACTCGATATTCAGGGCCCTTTTCCCCCGATTTAAACCTAAAAGAAATGAACCTCTGGATGAAGTCCGATGAAAACCAAAACATCATGGCTCCCTTTCCCCAAACAGGGTTTCGTTCGTTAAAGCATTGTTTGTACAAGCTCCCCTGAAGCTTTTCTTTTTTTTTCATTGTTTTTTGTGGTGGGTTTTTTAAAAATTTTCATTGAAAATAAGTTTAAACATTTGGGCCCAAGAAAGAGTATTATTCAAAAAAGCCCAAAAGGAAAGCATTTAGAACAACAATTAAAATGAAAAATAAACTCAATGTGAAAAAATTGGGAAAATGGAACACATTGATGGACCTAGCCCTTCAATATTTTTATAGGGAAAAACCACCCTATCATCCCCTATTGAAAAAGAAAAAGGCTAATGTGGTGAAAGGATGAAAATTCTTGCTGTAAAAAGGTCACAGATAACCCAAGAAATGGAAAAAACTTTTGTTTTGGTGGATTAAAAAAAACAAAATTTGGGAAGTGATACGTATCTGAAAGAAAAAAATTTTTGAAAAGCAGTTTTATAGTGATTGCTGGCAGACCCCCCCCGAAACAGTACTGAAATATGAATTTAACCCTTTCAGGGTTTTCAACGCACTAGTACGTCTTTTCGCGCCAGGGTTAAATGACACACTATACGCATAAAAACTAGTGCCTTCAAATCAAAACGGGGAAAAAGGGTGGTAGGGGCCCAGATGTAGAGAATGGGTTTTGTGGGGATCAGTTGTGTAGTAGAAAAAAAAACTGGAACCCAGGGGGTGTATTGTGGAATGCCTTTTAGTACCCCCTTGTTTTTACCCCCTTCCCGCGGAGGAAACTCCACCCCCCCTCCTCGGTGAAAATTTGGGGCAAATTTTTTTCTCCAGTGACAGTTCTAATACAGATGGAAGTTTCCAGTGAAAAATGAGTTTCAAGGTTTTTTATGGAAAGGGTGTGACCGAAACTAATACCATAATACCGGTAAAAGTGAGGAAAACCCAGACCCCTCAACCTTTCCAAACCTCTGGCTGGGGGGGGCCCTTCCTTTTTGGTTTTTTTTTGTTCGTTGTACCATAAAAAAAAAAAGGAAACTCCCATTTTCCCATACCGGACTCAATGTGAGCATTGGTAAAAGAAAATTTATAGTGAAAAAGAACTACAAAATCTTTTAAAACAGTTTCCCGTAGTGATAGGAAGGGAATATTCCCCCATTTAAAACATCAGTATATAAGATGGTTTTATTCACTCTGATAGTGTGCCACTTGCAAACCCAAAGGGGAAAGGGGTAAAATCAGGGGTACACCAAGGCAAAACAACAGGAACAGATAGCGAAAAAAACATAAAATGTTTTCAATTGGGATGGAAAAATTTCATGGTGGGGGGAAATGGTGGTGCCAGCCGTGAGGCAAACCAAAATGGGCCATGCTGCCCTGACGCCAGGCCTCACGATTTACAAAAAAAAGGCCACCATCCCCCCCCACCCACCACACCACCTCCCCCAACCACAAACTCCACAATCCCAATTTACTTTATTATTATTATTATTAAATTTAAAAAATTTGCCGGTATTCTCCCCGGGCCCGGGGCCCCTTTTTCCAAATTGGGGGCCCAGCCTTGGGTCCCCCCTTTTTGGGGGTTTTCCCGAGACCTAAGTCTCCCCATGGGGGAGGGACAAAATTCCTCCCTCATCTTTGGGACAAAAAAGTCCCCAGGCTAACCCACAACTAGGCCTCTCCTTTTGGGGCCATCCCCCCCCTAAGGGGGCAAATGGGAAACAGTCCTTTTGAGCTAAGGCTTTTGGGCTCAGGCACCAAACCCCAAACCCAAAGGGTTAGGCATGGTATCGATGACCTCATCACTTTTTATTTAAAAATCCCAAGTGGAAAAATGGCCATCTTGTACACTTGGGAACAAGCCACTGAAAAGGAATGTTTTTGGGGTTAATTTTTTTGACGAACCCCCCGATGGAAATTATTGTCAAGGGGAAAAAAACAGATACTTCCCAGTACGCATGGCAAACCCAATAATTTTTAAAACCCAAAACGCCTACAACCCTGGGAAAAAACAAAATGTGGCGGATGTAACTTTTTTTTTTGCCCCCAAATTAAATTTATGCCACATGGTATAAAGGGACAGAGTCCAAATCATACTGGTCCCAACAGACCCGCCCCCATTGCAAAACCCCCGGGGTTTTTTAAATGATAAAAATGCGAGTGAATCGATTTGTGCCACTATTACGTATCTTCACTCTCAGACAAAACCAAGCCTGACGAAACACAGGGTTTAAAAAGATTAGGAAAAGTTTTTGTGTATCGAAAGAGAAATTCATTATGTAAATTTTTTCCCTTCAGGGAAACTTGTTTTTTTGATGACTTTGATACTGTTCACAGGGAAAACTCTCATTCAAGCAGTATACAAACCAAGCAAAAAGGAAAAAAACCCCTTTGGATAAAGTTTTTTGTGCTTTTTTGACGCTTTCAGTGGGCTTTATTTGGGTATTTCTTGTTACACTGTAATTATACATTTTCAAAATACCAGGAAATTATTTGGGGATCTCTGGGGATGGGGTAAACAATGAAAGGAACCATGTCCCTTTGGTAAGGGGTAAAATTATATACTGATAACTGGGGACAAAAAGCTCCTCACTCGGGGGTTTTTTGCGAGTGAACTGAAGAAAGTTGGGGGGCAAGTGCGTTTCAAATCGTAACATATGCTCCCGGTTTTGACGCTGGCACTTTGTAGAGGGAGGTGCAGTGTTTGCGCCAATGACAAAAAAAGGGAATTAAAGGTGGGCTTTGACCCTTCAGATTGGGTTTGCTGATTGTGTTTCAAAGTTAAATGGTAAAATAAAACTCTTTTTTCCCTCTTCCCGGACTTTTCCATGCTCAATGCTTTTAATAGTATACATTGAGGACCAGAAACAAACCACCATATGGCGAATTTTGTTTGTCTGTCATCAGACAAATAGTATTCAAGTACCAAGGAAGAACACCTGCAATAGAAAACCACCCACTAAATTATCAACAACTACCTTCTTGTCTGGAGGAGGAGAAAGGAGGAGGGAGGAGGAGAAAGGAGGAGGAGGGAGGAGGGAGGGAGGGAGGGAGGGAGGGAGGGAGGGAGGGAGGAGGGAGGGAGGGAGGAGGGAGGGAGGGAGAGGGAGGGAGGAGAGGGAGGGGGAGAGGGAGGGAGGGAGGGAGAGGGGAGGGAGGGAGGGAGAGGGAGGAGGGAGGGAGGGAGGGAGGGAGGGAGGGAGGGAGGGAGGAGGAGGGAGGGGAGGGGAGGGAGGGGAGAGGGAGGGAGAGGGAGGGGGGAGGGAGGGAGGAGGGAGGGAGAGGGAGGAGGAGGGAGGGAGGGAGGGGAGGAGGGAGGGAGGGAGGTGAGGGAGGGGAGGGAGGGAGGGAGGGGAGGGAGGGAGGGAGGGAGGGGGTGGAGGGAGGGGGAGGGAGGAGGGAGAGGGAGGGAGGGAGAGGGAGGGAGGGGGGAGGCGAAGGGAGGTGGAGGGAGGGCAGGGAGGAGGGTAGGGAGGGGGGAGGAGGAGGAGGGGAAGGAGGAGGAGGGGAGAGGAGGAGGAGGAGGCTGGAGAATAGGTAATAATAATATATAAGTATATAATTGCCTTGAAGCATAAAAAAACTAAGTCCACCCCCCATGTACAGTGACATGATAGATAACATCTGATAAGAGCAGATTTTGATGAGCATACTCGAGGGTACAGTGATAAGACAAGATTAGAAGTGCCATTTGATGAGCATCACCCTCACTTTGTTTTTGCTGGTACACAAACATGCCTGTCTGTCTATTTGTCTGTCTGTCAAGCTCCCTGTCTATTTGTCTGTCTGTCAAGCTCCCTGTTTATCTATTTGTCTAACTCTCTGTCTCAGAGAGAGCCACAAGACTGCGTCATCACCTTTACTCACAACTTCAAGCAGAATATAGCACTTTGTCTGGATTTTTTTGGGGGTTATCCTAGGTAATTTACACTATGTATACTTGTATTTATGTGTACCTGTGAGACAGAGATAGACAGACAGATAGAAAGAGAGAGACAAATTGAAACAGATACAGAGACAGATAGACAAAGACAAATAGAGACAGAGACAGATAAAGACAGACACAGATAGACAGAGTAGACAGAGACAGAGATAGACAGAAAGAGATAGACAGATCCTAAAACTTGGGGTTAACATCACTTTTCCTCTTAAAAGAGGAGTGTTTAATATGACATTACATCAGTGAATCCTTGGTGTTTGCCACACTGTTTGCTTCTAGCTGGCGCTCAATTTAAAAATGGCGCTCCCACAAGGTACTAAGTTTGGTCCACATTTTTTTAATACCGGCCCACCGATGTTAGGACCCA
>NW_026491255.1:0-11191 GCF_026875155.1 Cherax quadricarinatus
GTGGGGGGAGCCTTGGGTATCCCCTCAATTAAAGCTTAAATACGTAAAAACCTCGAGTCTGGGGGAGGAAGAAGAGAGGGGAGGAGGGGAACAAGAACGGGGAGGGAAGGTCGTGGGAAGAGGGTTTGGGACGTGGGGGAACGGCGAGGGGGAGGGAGACCCTGCGAGAGGGGAAAAGGAATTTGAAGAAGGGGGAGGGCCCTTTTTTGGGACTAAGGAACCCGTGAGGTCGGGGGGAAAGAGTACGTGGGAGGAACGCCCGTCTGCAGAGTTACGTGGGAGAGACGCCGTCTGCAGAGTACGGGGGAGGAGACGCGTCTGCAGAGTACGTGGGAGGAGACGCGTCTGCAGAGTACGGGGGAGGAGACGCCGTCTGCAGAGTAACGTGGGAGGAGACGCCGTCTGCAGAGTACGTGGGAGGAGACGCCGTCTGCAGAGTACGTGGGAGGAGACGCCGTCTGCAGAGTACGTGGGAGGAGACCCCCCGTCTGCAGAGTACGTGGGAGAGACGCGTCTGCAGAGTACTGGGAGGAGCCCACGTCTGCAGAGTAACGTGGGAAGGAGACCCGTTTTGCAGAGTACGTGGGAGGAGACGCCGTCTGCAGAGTACGTGGGAGGAGACCGCGTTGCAGAGTACGTGGGGGAGACGCCTTTGGCAGAGTACGTGGGAGGAGACGACGTGGTCTCCTTCAGAAAATTTTGGGAAGACGTGAGATATAAAGGGAAGGAAGGAAGGAAGGAAGGAAAGAAGTAAGGAAATAAAGGAAATGAGAAACATAAAAATGAAAGAAGAATAGACAGAACAAGGAAAAGAAGTAGGGGGAGATGTGAGAGAAGGAGGTAAAAAGAAAGTAAAAAGGGCAGGCAGAAGGATGTGAGGTATAGAGGTTAGAAGAGCAAATTTTTCACGCCTCTATAACAAAATGGGGTAAAGAAACAAGTGCAACTAAGTACATTTCATTGTGGCAACGTTTCCGCTCCCCGGAGCTTTGTCAAGCCGTTGCAAACAATACACGGACACATAGGGTATATATATAAGGCTTAGAGGGAGATGCATCTTTGCCCTATAATGGCCCCTGTGTCCCATGTATTGTTTGTAACGGCTTGACAAAGCTCCCCGGGAGCGAAACGTTGCCACAATTTAAAAAGTCACACTTTGTTGCACTTGTGTCCTTTTACTTAACATATTTTAGGTAATTCTATCAACACTATTACAGAAAATGCAATTCTGTGCACCCGAGTGGGCACCCAACAGCCAGTCAATCATGGTACACTGTTGCTAAGTTACTAAGCACACTTTCCCCCTGTTGCTAATTACTGAGCACACTCCCATGTTGTAAGTTAATGAGCACACTCCCACTGTTGCTAAATTATGAGCACACACCCCACTGTTGCTAAGTTTACTGAGCACACTCCCACTGTTGCAAAAGCCACTGAGCACACTCCCACTGTTGCAAGTACTGAGCACACTCCCACGGGTTGCAAAAGTCACTGAGCACACTCCCACTGTTTGCTAAGTCACTCCCAGTGATAAACTGCAGCTGAGTTGGTAATTTTTCTCATGTTCGTAATCTATTTTCCTGCTGTAATATTCGTGCGATTTTTTTTTTTTTTTTTTTGCATGTTTATGACCTATGCGAACTTTCAAAGTATACGCGAATGACCCGAAACTCAAGATTAAGTCGTAATGAAAGACTGTCAAGAAATAAATTTTGAGAATGGACGGGGATTTGACCCGTGGTCCTGATAAATAGCTGTCCAGCGCTGTACCACTGAACTACGAGGGTCATAATAGGAAGGTTCACGACTTCACTTTCTGGGACAAGTCTGCCACATCGGCCACCATATTCGATCCAGAGGTCCGTTTCCACAGCCCCGGAAGCTTTCATAGTCCTTTTATCCTCATATATCTGAAGGCCACATTGTCTACGATCTATAGATATTCTCGGTGTCCACTCTGTAATAATCTTATACTGTTCTGCCATTATTCCTCATGTTATTCCGTATTTAATACTTTCCACACTGAAAAATAAAACGGCACAATACAGTGACTAGAACATTACACAAATAACCCGCTCATAGGAGAGAGAAACTTATCACGAGGTGTTGGTCCGATGTGGATCATTAACTAGCCACACAGAAGCACGAAGGGAAGGGAGCCAGTATATATGAGAGGGTAAGGGGCCGGTCCGGGAGGTAATAGTAGTCGTAGTAGTAGTAATGGTAGCAGTAGTCGTAGTAGTAGTCGTAGTAGTAGTCGTAGTAGTAGTGGTAGCAGTAGTGGTAGCAGTAGTAGTAGTAGTAGTAATAGTAGTAGTAAGTAGTGCAATAGTGATGTATGAACATCATTTAGAAAATTTGGAGCATGGAAAGTAGATGTGAGGTTACGAAAAGTACAGTTCAGAGGACTGAGGAGGGAATGTTGAAGTGGTTGGGGCATTAGAGAGGATGGAACAAAAGAGGATTTCTAGGAGGGTATGTAAATCGTGGCTTGAGAGAAGGAGGGATAGGGATCGTGTCAGGAAGGGATGATGGAAGGTGAAGAGAAGGATGCTTAGAGAGCTTGTGGAGTAAGTGTAGGCAAATGTTGTTTTACAACTTGACGGGCTGTTGGAGTCTGAGAGGGTAACATGGATTCAGGGAAACAATTTAGAGGGACTTAAGTTCTGGAGGTCGGAAGTATAGTGTTTGTACTCTAAAAGAGAAGGAGAGTAGCAGTTCAGTGAGCTCATCTGCATTACAGTGCATTAGAGTCTCGATATCTGGTCTCTAGGGCCTTATTTATATCTGTATTAAAACTCTGTATAGAGTCTGCCTGGTGGTTAACGCTCTCGCTTCACACGGTGAGGGCCTGGGTTCGATTCCCAGCCAGAGTAGAAACATTGGACGTGTTTCTTTCCACCTGTTGTCTATGTTCCCCATCAGTAAAATGGGTACCTGGGTGTTAGTCGACTGGTGTGGGTCGCATCCTGGGACACTGACCTAAGGAGGCCTGGTCACAGACCGGGCCGCGGGGGCGTTGATCCCCGGAACTCTCTCCAGATAAACTCCAGATCATTTGTTCATCAAAATCATTGACCATTCAACTCTCCTGAGACTAAATATTTCTTCACAGCCTTCACCTGTGTTTCCTTGCTCGTGGTCCTCTTAATATCTACCACAACCACGGGATAAGATCCTCCGCTCTCTACTCACAGTGCATTTCTCACAGTTCTGATTCTGTAAATATGAACCGGGAGGTTTTCAGGATACTCCTGGAGTGGAGTGTTAGCGTGATCAAGCCGGCAGTCAAGGTCTTCAGGATTGATCAAGTGGACACTGCCATCCACAGGCGCTCTCGTCTGTTCCTTACACACACAAGAGTAGAGTAGCCTATGACGTCTATGTCAGTTTGGTGTGAAATTGTTGAAAAATGGTATAAAATATCGACACGTTGAAGATTCAGACACATGTGCAACAGTTGGGTATCTTTATTGATTAAACGTTTCGCCTACACAGTAGACTTCTTCAGTTAAATATAAAGGAAGCAATAGTAATGAAATAAAGACTGATTGCATCATCATTATTTCATCAATAAAGATATCCAACTGTTGCACATGTGTCTTTATCTTGGTGTGAAATGTCTAACCTGGGCCAGCCGTTAACTGAGAAAAACATTTACTGACACTACCCATGTCTGACTAGGTTTAGGTTCCATGCTGGAGTCTTGACCGCAATGGTTGGCTTTAATTTCTAAAGGATTCTTTGTTTAGATTCCTGAATGCTGTTTTAACGTTTGCTGAACTTGCAAATGCTGCTGACATTATTTAATTTACTTTTATTTATGGTGATATGCTTCGTGCTTCTCTCCGCTCATGCTGTACTTTGTGCCCGGTCTTCTCTCACTGTCTTCATATCTCGTGACCTTCCATTTGTTTTAATTTAACCCCAAAATTCATTTGTCTACCACATCTGCAGTCTGATATGGCCTCACTGAAGCTTATCAAATCTCTTCGTTACTTTTCCCTTCTCATTGGTTTACATAAAGAGCAAACAGTGCTCGTGGCCTGGGTAACAGTCCATAGTTCAAGCACTGAGGGAGTCTTGAATCGATCACCGGCATGGGTGAAACGCAACACAACGTTTCTTTAGATCTGCTGCCTCTGTTTACCTAACAGAAAGTAAATGAGTGTTTATCAAATTAGGTAACTGAGTGTTAGTTCACTGGTGTGGGTCGCATCCTGGATCAAAATTAACCTAAGTTGCGGGAAATGCTCTGCATAACCAGGGACTTTCTATATAGTATGTCACTGATGTTAGTTATATCATGAACTTGTAGAAATAAAGATTATTATTATTATTATTATTATTATTATTATTATTATTATAATTATTATTATTATCATGAGTACTTACCTATTTGTACTCGCCCGTTTGTGGTTACAGGGATCGATTCAGATTCCTTAGCCCGGCCTCTTCGCTGTGTGTATTCACCTAGTACTCATTTAGTTGTGGTTGCAAGGGTCGATTCACATCTCCTGGCCCCGCCTCTTCACTGGTCGCTACTAGGTCACTCTCCCTGCACCATGAGCTTTATCATACCTCTGCTTAAAGCTATGTATGGATCCTGCCTCCACTACATCGCTTCCCAAACTATTCCACTTACTGGCTACTCTGTGACTGAAGAAATGCTTCCTAACATCCCTGTGATTCATCTGTGTCTTCAACTTCCAACTGTGTCCCCTTGTTGCTGTGTCCAGTCTCTGGAACATTCCGTCTCTGTCCACCTTGTCAATTCCTCTCCGTATTTTATATGTCGTTATCATGTCCCCCCTATCTCTCTTGTCATCCAGTGTCGTCAGGTCGACTTCCCTTAACGTCTCCTCGTAGGACATACCCCTTAGCTCTGGGACTAGTCTTGTTGCAAACCTTTGCACTTTCTCTAGTTTTTTACGTGCTTGGCTAGAGGTGGGTTCCAAACTAGTGCCGCATACTCCGATATGGGCCTAACGTACACAGCCTACAGGGTATGTGTGTGTGTGTGTGGTGTGTGTGTGTGTGTGTGTGTGTGTGTGTGTGTGTGTGTTTGTACGCGCGCTTGCATGCATGAGTGCAGGAAACCTACCCAGCAGACCAGTGGATGAAAATGCCTTGTGATGATGTCGAAACCAGGATCGTACGATTGTAGACAGAGACAGATTGACTATGACAAAGGTTATAGCAGGAAGCTTCTGTCTCAGCCAAGAGAGTCACTGAGTTACCACCAAGGAAACAAGAGGATAAGCAACTACAGACTCAAGGCAAAAAACGACCAGCCTAAATTGTTCTGGAAGGGGAAGCAAATAGTGAGCGTTGGTACTTCCCATGATTACCTTAGAGAGTTAAGCCGTGTGGTTATGGGACGGCTGAGATAACCCGAGTCTTGGATTTCTGTGTGTTGTAACTGGCGTAAGTAGAAGTTTTTTATTCTTTTTCATCGGTGGGTTTAAAAATGTTAATTTTCCATCAGGGTTTACCACGTCTGCCGAGATGATAAATTCTGCTTAAACACTGGGCGTTCAGAACTTTTTTTTAAAAAAAAGTACAGTTTTGTTTGGGAAAAAAAAAGATGTAAATTCAGTATAATGTGAGTTTTATTGACTACGTGTCGTCCCCCACAGTGAGTTTTATTGACTACGTTTCGTCCACACAGTGAGTTTTATTGACTACGTGTCGTCCACACAGTGAGTTTTATTGGCTACGTGTCGTCCACACAGTGAGTTTTATTGGCTACGTGTCGTCCACACAGTGATTTTATTGACTACGTGTCGTCCCACAGTGAGTTATATTGACTACGTGTCGTCCACACAGTGAGTTTTTATTGACTACGTGTCGTCCACACAGTGAGTTTTTTTGACTACGTGTCGTCCACACAGTGAGTTTTATTGACTATGTGTCGTCCACACAGTGAGTTTTATTGAGTACGTGTCGTCCACACAGTGAGTTTTATTTTAGTACGTGTCGTCCACACGTGAGTTTTATTGGCTACGTGTTTGTCCACACAGTGAGCTTTATTGACTACGTGTCGTTCACACAGTGATTCACACAGTGAGCTTTATTGACTACGTGTCGTCCACACAGTGAGCTTTACCAAGTCACAAACAAAAACTGTTATGACTCTGTAACACTGAACTTAATTAGATGAACAAAGAAAAATAAAGTTAACCTTCCCCAGAAGTGAGGACGACATGAAAGGCACCAGAGACACTATCTACAATAATAACAAACACTAAATCTGATTATAACTAACTTTTATGAAACTCGTAGGCCATAAAGGATTATTTTTGTCTATTTTTGCCTATTTTTCCGTCGTGTCGGTACTAAATACTATTTATCTCCACAGTTTAGCTCAGTTTAAGACAATTATTTAAAAAATTCACACACACACACACACACACACACACACACACACACACACACAGGACCCATACATAGCTTTAAGGAGAGGTTCGGTAAAGCTCAAGGGGAAGGGTGAGAGTGGACCTAGTAGCGACCAGTGAAGAGGCGGTGCCAGGAGCTATGACTCGAACCCCTGCAACCACAAACTAGGGCGAGTACACACACCACACACACACACACAAAACCCCACACACACACTCCTGGAGAAATTAGTCTCCAACGAAAAGGGAAGTGGAATCTGTCTTACCCTCACCGTCTCTATAGTACGAGGGGAATGAGCAATACATCTCAGACCCAACACGAACATGCCTGGCATCCCCCTCGTCTCTCACCAACTCAGGTCACGATGTTTGGCCAGAAGGTAACTCAGCGAGAGGGAGCATAAAAAAGAAACTTTACATCAGTTTAGGTCCGTCTCAAATACAACCTACCCAACATTCTCCACCTGACTCTCCAGCCTTAAACAGTTATATTTACTCAGGTTGTCTTTACCCAGGTAGATCTGTTTTGACTTGATAAAAACCCACTGTGTGGCGGAGCGTAGTCAGTGAAGGATAGCATTATACTGCATTTGTGTTGATTTCTCCATCAGCAAGAATTCTTAAATTTTTAGATCCTACAGATGAAGAAATTTAGGAAACTCTAGACGATCAGTAATAACAAGAGACGCAGTGACTGCGTCTTTTTTGCAGATTTCGGAAAATTCCCTGTCACAGAGAAATAAAACTCTTGCCAGCTGTCCCGCCTATTCACTTGTCACATCGTCACTACTGGCAGCTGTAGCACATATCACACCTGTAACCACACCCTTACCGCCTTTATCACAGTCATTTCCCATGGAAATGACTGAAAAAATCTCAAAATATTTTTAAGTCATTGGTCTCTGGGCTCTGGGTGGCCTGGTGGTTAACGCTCTCGCTTCACACGGTGAGGGCCTGGGTTCGATTCCCAGCCAGAGTAGAAACATTGGACGTGTTTTCTTTCCACCTGTTGTCTATGTTCCCCATCAGTAAATGGGTACCTGGGTGTTAGTCGACTGGTGTGGGTCGCATCCTGGGACACTGACCAAGAAGGCCTGGTCACAGACCGGGCCGCGGGGGGCGTTGACCCCCAAAACCTCTCTCCAGAAAAAACTCTCTCCAGACAGTAGACAAGACAGTTATAAGTCTTTTTAAGCTAAATTACTTAAAATGTCTAGTAAAGGGTGAACTCTCTGAACAAATTTGGGAACATTAAAGGGTGATTAAAGATAATTAGAGTCAAGCTCTGAAGACATTAGAAAATTATTACTTTGATAGTGATGTACTTAGGGTCAACATCTGTAAATGGGGGAGTCTGAAACCCCCCCGACAATGTCTGTCAGATTTAAAAGACATTTAGAATTACTCTAGACTTTTAGTCTTAGGAAAAAATTTGACATGTTTTGAAAACACTTTGAGGAAAACGTATCGACACAGTGGCTTCATCAGTCCAATATAGAGAAGAATGGTGAAGATCAGAAGGAAGAGGTAATTAGTCCCTCAGCCTGGATTAATTACCTTAACCCTTCGTCGATGTAATCAGTCCATCAATCTCGAAAAGATTGATGGGACCAGATTACATCGACTCCAGGCTGGGGACTGATTACCTCAAACCTCCTTTTGATCTTCACGGTTCTTCTTTGTATTATACAGATGAAACCACTGCGTGGCGAAAAAGTTTTTCTCAATAAAGACTCCCAAGTGTTGCAGTGTGTCTAATTTATCAATTTTATCGGCACCCTAAACTGTTTATTCTACCACAGTCGTAGGACTCCAAGGAAGGGTCAATATGATTTAAAGCCGAGTTATAGTTAATTAGCGGCATCGTAGAAGATAAATTGTCTCTACAAATCATAGGTCGCTTGAATATTAAGTTTAACAAATGCTACTTCTCTTGTGAAGAGATTTACCAGGATTTGTTTAGTCAGTGTGTCTTGCTTGTAAACTACCAGACTTGAAAGGTTTAAAATTTGCATCCAATTATTGTGGAGAGCAAACTTCCATCTCAGCCAGGAAGAATACACCTCTTCCCAGAAATGTCATTAAACGGGGAACGTCAAGAGACGTAACTTACAAACTTTTGAATAAAAGTAACAGTGGAACATCTGTCATACTCGAGATATGTGCTCTAAAGTGTGTTCCGTGCGACGGATCACATTGGGCGTTAGAACAGCAAACAATACATGACAGTCGAGGCTCGTAAGGGAACGTGTTCAACTGAAGCAGTGCAGTAAAGTGTTAAGTGACCACGGGGGGAGGAGCACACCCATATTACAACACTTCAACTTGACCACCAGTGCTCTCTGCACTAATGGTCAAGTGGTTCCTAAAAAGAAAAATTAGCCGACCAGGTGACGGCCACTTACAGTTGTGACACAAGACAAATAAAACTATAGTTTTGATAACAAGACAACGTGCACATTTTTTCCCATTGTTAGGTTCAACTCTACATATTACACAAGACTTCTGTCATTACTCTCTTTGACCAAGGTTCTCAAAAGTCTTTCATAAGGAGGACAATATTGCAGAAGCTGGACAAAAGACTCACGCCAAGATACAGTTTGACATAGTTTTAGTTTCTCAAAAGTTTTGCTAACCCCGACAAATGGCCTAGAAAAAAACGTTCATATTGAAATGATGGCTGAATCACCCTTTAGCGTGCATAACAGAGGACTACAGAATGCAATAGTCTCACGAGGAACAAAAAGCACAATAACCCTGCTGGATCTATACACAAATAAAAAAACAAATAAGAGAGACTTTCTAAATGGTCCAATTTCTGCCTCACTAAAAAAAAAAAACAGGGTAAAGCTGGCTTATCCTGGCTTACAAACGGACAGATTTTAGCCTAATTAATTTAGTTATCGGAAGTGACTATTACAATTGTTTTGAGGAATACTGTCCTGGAGGACCTGGAGTTTACCTGGAGAGAGTTCCGGGGGTCAACGCCCCCCCCGGCCGGTCTGTGACCAGGCCTCCTGGGGGATCAGAGCCTGATCAACCAGGCTGTTTGCTGCTGGCTGCACGCAAACCAACGTACAGCCAAAAGCCCGGCTGATCCGGAACTGGGCCAGTGAATAAGCGTGATGTTTACTTATTGAAAACAGCTGATCGTCATATGATTTGTATTTCGGTTCCTAACCCGAAGTTGGAACAAAAGCTAATGTTGATACTGTTGCAAATGTTATTGGTTACTAAAATCACAACAAATCATGTCCCACACCAGAAGTTCTCATTACTGGAAGAAACAAATGAACCATTTGATAAATTCTTGACATTAGATGCAGTAGGAAGTGACGTACATCGAGACCACAGCGATTTCAGACTTATAACCAGTAATTCAGACACTGCCAGATATAAAGATGGTCAGTATTGGGTTAGGTTACTATGGAAATTAAGCAAACAACATCTGGCTAGCAATTATCACACGACTCTGCAGCACAGATATCTGGAACTCTGTGGTATCGACTCTAGTAATGTTCTATCACATGAAGGAGTAAGACGCCTGACTCCTCTAGGAACACCGTGAGTCTTCGAAGTCTTCTCAGAGCTCCTCTTAAGGTGTCCCGCATAGTTCAGTGGCAGAGTGTTCGTTTTTTTGCTACTGAGTCGAACGAAATGAATTCAGGTGAATTGGGACGTATCGGTAAATCTTATTACTTTTCCTTACATACCTTCCTAGTAATAAAAAGATGCTTGGGAGTTATATCGATTCTGTGGGACGCAGCTTAGCGGAGAGTCCTCAAGAAAAGTGTCATGTTGTTTAACCTCTGAGGTTATCCTGGATTATCCTAGTTTATCCTGGGTTATCAGAGTAAAAATAACTCTGAAGGTATCATCTTTCACAGATTCAGTTTTATGAAGATTTTCTTCTTCTTTTTCTTCTCCTCCTAGGTTGTCTTCTTCCTTTCTCTACTTTCTCCTCTTTCTCTCGTTCTCCTCCTCCTCCTAATCTTGCTTCCCCTCCTTCTTATTTATAAAACTCTTCTGAAATCCTACACCAGCTTCACAGTGTTACGAAACACTACCAGATACACAGAATCACGGAACACACTGCCTCCACCAGCTACAGTTTCAGGGAACACACTGCCTCCACCAGCTACACAGTTTCAGGGAACACACTGCCTCCACCTGCTACACAGTTTCAGGGAACCACACTGCCTCCACCTGCTACACAGTTTCAGGAACACACTGCTTCCATCAACTACACAGTGTCACGGAACACACTGCCTCCACCAGCTACACAGGATCACGGAACACACTGCCTCCACCAGCTACACAGGATCACGGAACAACACTGCCTCCACCAGCTACACAGGATCACGGAAAAACACTGCCTCCAGCTACAGTGTCACTGAAACACACTGCCTCCACCAGCTACACAGTGCCATAGAACACACTGCCTCCAGCAGCTACACAGTGTCACGGAACACACTGCCTCCACCAGCTACACAGTTTCAGGGAACACACTGCCTCCAGCAGCTACACAGTACCACAGAGCACACTGCCTCCACCAGCTAGCATCCACGGCAGCATCTCTTGCTGTCTCAGGAAGTACAGCAGTTTAAGACCAAGACAACATTCCCACTTTATGCTCGCATACTTCGCGAGTTTCATTTCCTGGCTCGAGTGCAAATTACTTTCCTCAACATGCTTTTTAAATTTTACAACGTGTGTATTATATTGGGTTTTACAATTATTGCTGTTGTTGCTGTAAAAAAAATAAAATTTAACACAAAAACCTCTTGCAGTAT
>NW_026491257.1:0-22605 GCF_026875155.1 Cherax quadricarinatus
TTTTTGGGCATAATTTTTTATTCTTTTGTGTCCATTTTATTATATTTCAGCGAATTGTGTCCCAATTTGTTTCATTTTTGCACAAGTTTTATTGAGTCCATTTTATCATGTTATTGTGTGTTTCCCTATTGCATTGAAAGTAAAGACAACTCACTGTGCCATTCATTCAATTTAAAGTAAAAGTTGAACAAATCAGATTTGAGTAAAGTACAAGTTCTCTTGATTTTCAAAGTGTTGTTCATTCAGTTGCATATTTTTCTTGTGTGAGTTCTTTGCTTACTGTGTGACCTGTCAATTTTTAATTACTTATGCAGAATTGTTAAGCATTTTCTTCCACTTAAGCTTATTGTGTCATTCTTTCTATTTTTTCTTGCCTTATGCACTTGAGTAAGTTCCCTGAGAACATGTCCCAGTCACTTTTGAATGTTCAATTTGTGTATCATGCCAGTCAAAGTCGATATGAATCAGTCTATAGTACCAATATTCCCTTACTGACTGAAAGACAATACCTAGCCCTTGAGCAATGTGTTTGTTCTCATAGCTTGTATCTAAGATTTGCTAAAGTGCTGCGAAATGTGAAGTTCAGATTAAGTTCCAATAGATCCGTGAATTATTTATTAACGTAGCCGAGCGATCAGGCACTAGTAATACTGTCACTCCTGTCTGGACTCCAGCCACAATATTGTGCATGCAGGATAGTGCTGAGACTACTATCCTTGCGATGGCGACTTGTTCAAGTACTCGTTCTTTTCCAGGGGATGCTTTGAGAAGAACTTTACTTGCAGCGAGTTATGCCATCTCTTGCTGATGCCACAAGCCGTTGCAGAAAGACGTTTCTGTGGCTAGTGTGCTCACTTGAGTGTTGTTGTTGTCCCTTGTGTTCCAGATGGTGATCCCATCCTAGTTGATAGTAATCAGTGCATTGTAAGAAGTTATTTCTCGAGTAACTTTTGTAAGTGAAGTTTCTTTATAGCTGATACCTCGTGTCACTGTGTGCGACTCAGATTGAATATCAGCATTGTTGACCGTGTCATTATTTTCTCCTGTGCTTGCAGTTTGAGATAGTAGATTCGTTCTCCCTTGCTCATATGCGTGTTATAGCGTTAATTTTTTTCAACCGGGGGGAGTCATCCACTCCACCGAGTTTGTTCATTCCTCCAGTAAGAAAGAACCAATCCCTTGTGTTCGTGTGATTCGATTCCTGCTCCAGGAAGATCTTATTCTTACTGTGAAGCCACCAGCACCCATTAGTGACTTTGTAATGAGCCAAGAATTACTGTATCGAACAGCCGAGTTGGGTACTCCAAGTAAAAGAGTTTACCAGTTAGTAATTCCACAGTCACTAGTGAACGTAGCTCTACAGCTAGTTCATGATGCACCAGGTGTTGCACACCTTGGTATGGATCGTTTTGTGAAACAAGCCAGAATGAAATACTTTTGGCCACATATGGCAACTGACATTTCAGAGTATGTTAAGAAATGTAGTGTCTGTATGCAACATAAAGGAAATGTCAATGGTCCTAATCCAATCCAAGTGTACCCAACCACTAGTGAACCGTGGGAAAGAGTTGCCCTTGATTTGTTAACCAATTTTAAATGTTCCCTCCAAGGCAACAAACATCTGTGTGTTATGGTAGACCATTTCACCAGATATTGTGAGTTAGTTCCTATTGCAGATAAGACTCCTGAGACAATAGCTAAAGCGTTTAAAGAACGCATTATCTGCAGGCATACCACCCCTAAGTCCTTAGTAACAGATAATGGAGGTGAATTCTGTAATGAGATTCTTGAAAATTTGTGTACTTTATACAAGATCTCTAAATCCACCATTGTTCCTCATCATCCTGCCAGCAATGGGTTAGCCGAAAGAACCAATAAGAAAGTACTTGATGTCTTGAGAGCCACTATCAACCCATAGTGAAACTTGGGATGAAGTCATACCAGATGTCTAATGTGCCATAAAATTCTGCTTACAATGCTTCCATAGGTGATACTCCACATTATGCATTGTATGGTGTAGACAAGCGTTTACCCTATGAGTTGTTATATTCCACTCCGAAACCTAATTACAACCCTGATGATTTCGTAGCAACTCGTACCAGCATGGCTCAAAGTGTTTTAGAAAATCCGTGAAACACTTCATAAATCAACAGCAGAATTTTACTAGAGTAAACTAATAGCCGGCTAAGCCAAAAAAAGGGTAAAATTTGGGTTTTCAAGAGAAAGCTGACAAATTTCAAAAAAACCCATCCAAAAAATGCCAAAGCACGATAAAAAAGTTTGTCAGCCCTTTTTCGATTGGGTAGAACATATTCTGGTAATAAGTATAAGGTTAGAAAATTAATACTGGAAAGTACAAAAAAACGATTTAGATCATATAAAATTTAAATTTTTCGATGTTAAATGATATTGCTCCCCAAACAAATTTGGACAAAAGCAAAAAAACCTCTTGATTTCTGTACCCTACCTCAAATACTCAGTCAGATAACCAACCTGAATGCCCGTTATTTCCTTGCGTATTTACGGCAAGAAAGGGGGAAAACCCCACAATTATTTTTTGGGTGAATACCGTTTAGATCCCCCCTCAGTCAAGGCATTTTTTTTAGCCTTGCAGAGGAAATTTTCGACCCTCCCAAGATGATAACCTTCTGCATATTAAACCTCAACCCTCACAAAATTTGGGGTTTTAAAGGGAAAACCGGGGGATGTCCGAGATGAAGTAAAATTGTCAACTGTTTTTTTTTAAACTGATTATTTTTTAAAGAAAAAAAAATTTTTCTTTTCGAAATTTCACTTTCCCCTCCGAATTCTGAAAATTTTTGACAGTAATTTTCGAGTGCACCAATGCCTTTGCTGGAAATTTTTCACCTTGTATATAAAAAATATTTATTCTTCCCAAATCCGAAAGAGGCATGAATAAAAGATTAATCGATCAATTTCCATCCATATTGTACAATGTTTTTTTCCTTATATTTTTTTTAATGCATTATGTTAAAAACTTTACAAAAAAAGGGATTACATTAACACCCCCTTACGTTAAAACTCTTTTGGGATACCATCCATTAGTTTTTAAATTATATGGGATTTGTTATTGTATAAAAATCACCCCCAGAACCACCTGCCTGTTCACCCTATAAAATGTAGTGAAATGTCGAGACGAAAAACAAAACAGGACCGAGCTGTCAGCATATTTTTGTTTGATCCCTTTTTTTATAAACCCAAAGCATATAGTATCATCCATGGCTTTAGTTTGGGGAAATTTCCCCCTTTTAGGCTTGTGACTTTTTGTGATGTCAAGGGAAGCCATTTTTACGGTCGTACCTCTGGCCTCCCTCCATCGGCGTAGACATCCAGGCTAAGACAGGCAGAAAGGGTGGGGTTTCCCTTTTTCCCATCATCCCTAGTTTGGGCAAAAATCGTTAAACCCTCCAACAAGTGTGTCTAAACCCTTTAACCCTCATATCTCCCCTTTTAAAAAACCCCTACGATAGCGGTAGTGATGGGGGTGGGGGGGTGGGGGTAGTGGTGGTGGGGTTTGTGGTTTGGGGGTGGGTGGGGGTAGTGGTGGTGGTGGGTGTAGTGGGGGGGTGGTGGGTGATGGTTGGGGGTGGTGGTGTGGTGAAAGGGAGGGGTAGTGAATGCAATTTTTTAAAGGGGGGTGGCGAATCGTTTTTTTGTCAAAGGGGGGGATTCTTTAGTGTTGCTAGTGGGGAAGCAGTTTATCTGGAGTTTACCTTTGGGGAGATTCCGGGGGGCAACGCCCCCCAGCCCGGGCCGGGGACCAGGGGCCCCCTGGGGTTCAGAGCCTGATCAAACCCGGCTGTTTTTTTGCTTTGGGTGCACAAAAAACCAACGAAAAAGCCACAGCCCGGGTGGTCAGGAACCGAAATTTAGGTGCTTTTTCCCTGCCACTTTTTGGGTTTGGGAAGCCACAAATCAAAAATTTAAAACAACTTTAATTTCCAAACGTTTTCCCCCTACCAGTAGGCTTCTTTAGTCGAATACAGAAAATAGGGAGGAAAAAGTAGAGTGTGAAGACGAAATAAACAGTCCATCACCCTTTAAATCCCAGAATTTTTAGGTTTTCAGTCCCTCGGCCGGGGAAGTTTTTTGTTCCTAGTCAGGGGTTCCTGACTATTTAAAATGAACTTCTCCAGGGCCGGGGGGAAAAGACAACCTCAAAATTTTACGACTACAAGGGTGAAGGACTATTACATCGTCTTCACATCTCTACTGTTCCCGCCCCATTTTCTGATTCCCACTGAAGAAGCCTTTTGTGTAGGCGAAACGTTTTAGAAAAAAAAATTTTCTAACTGTTGCATAAGGGGGCTTACCTAACAACCTGTCGGTTTTTGTATACCATTTTGATGTTCCAGTGCCACTTGAAGACTGCCAGGGGGGCTGTTTTGGGAACTCCCTTATGTATGCTGGGGGGCATTAAAAAGTTTCCCCGGGGCCCCTGACACTTAATTTTATGGTCCCCCTTAATGTGCATTTACACACCTGCTTTTTTAAATTTGGGGGGGGTTTTGCAAAAAAAACGTATGCCAAGTCCCTTTTTCCTTTTTTAGTGAAATGATTTTTTGTGTCAAAATTCTGTACTGTCCCCTAGGATTTTCCAGGGTATATAATCATGTATCTCTCCCAAACCCGCGTTCCCCGGGAATAAGGTTTAGGAACCTCAAGCACCCCCCAGTAATTGGGGGGTTTTTATCTCCCCTTAGGGGCGCCATGAAGGTTCTCTGTACTTTTTTTAGGTCAGCAATTTCACCTGCCTTGAAAGGTGCTGTTAGTGTGCAGCAATATTCCAGCCTAGATAGAACAAGTGACCTGAAGAGTGTCATCATGGGCTGGTGGTAGTGACACTAGGATAATGGTGGTGGTAACAGAAGTGGTGACTGGTGTTACTGTTGACGTGGTGGTAAATGTTATGGTAGTGAATATATTTTTGTGGTTGTTGGGGTGGGGAAAGCTGGCATGCTGGTGGTTGATGTTGTGGTGGTGGTGCTGATGACGGCGGAATGGGTTGTTGTGGAAATTTATTTGGTCCCTAAAGTTCCACAGGACAGATACGACGTACGAAGGGGTCCCAGCATAGCCGTAATGGGACGGCTGAGCTGGGTGGCCCTTAAACCCTCCCAAACAAACAGCATTCTCTCTAGTTGATGGGGATTGTTGGTAAGCTTATTTAATTTATAGATTTACCATTCAGGGAAGGAGTAGGTAGTTTTACTGGTAGTACACTAATATTAGGTTTACTAAGGCAACTGTAGATAATAATAATGTAGACCTAAGACCTTAACATAGGTAGTAATAGGCCGATAATGTAGGCAAACACTAGGATAAGTTAGCTAGGGAGAACTGGCAGCCCTAGTTTGAACGAAGAGACGAGGGTCTGGAAGAGAGACCAGCTCGTTCTTCTTAAGATAGACACCAACTGGACAAGACGTGCCGTGATCAGCAGACGGCGCCCCCCACGTGTCTTCACATTTGAGACCTGGGGAAATATGGTAGAGGCACCTCGATGTACCGTAGATGACCTCCGTCAGGCCCATACAGTAAGACAAGACCTCCACTTTATCTCGTAGATTTCTGGCCAGTGTCTGGGGAGAATTGTGAGTGAGTTTGATCTGTGGGGCCGGTGTGCAACAGGCAGTGCATGCCCAGTAAGTACCAGTGTCTCAAGGCAGTCTGAAAGCTAGTGTCCGTGTCTGCATAGTTATACTAGGGGATACATACCCTCTTGGATATAGGAATATCTGAGGTGCAGGCAGGACACTAATAATGATTGAATATTGCAGGAATTAAGGCTCCCAGTTGCACGTGGTTTCTGAGGGAAAGTCCAAAGGGGCTAAGGCTAAGCTTAGGGAAGTTGAAGATCAGGATATATGCTGCAACACCAAGTAAGTTAGTCCTTCATACGTGCATGCAGGCGAGTTTCTTGCAACATCAATCTTCCTCTTTGTATTGGACTGATGAAGCCACTGTGTGGCGAAACGTTTCCTGAATAAAGATTCCCATATGCTGCATAAGTGCCTCAATCTTCAACTTGTCGGTTTTTCAAACCATTCATCACAACTGTCAGACACTGCAGCATCATGGGATCTTGTTACAAAGAATTCTTCAACACTTGTTCAACCTTTGGACGAAGACTTACTTCGACTAGTGGATGGTACCACTATGACCCCGCCTCCGCCTGCTTCACGTCACCTCATTACAGTATATAAGCCATGTCTACGGCCCTATGCTGCACATTCTACAAGATTGATGGACTGAACACATCGACTCCAGGCTGAGGGACTGATTGCCTCATACTCCTCCTCTCCTTTCTCCTTCCTCTTTGTATTGGACTGATGAAGCCACTGTGTGGCGAAACGTTTCCTGAATAAAGATTCCCATATGCTGCATAAGTGCCTCAATCTTCAACTTGTCGGTTTTTCATACCATTCATCACAACATCAATCATTTGTGAAAATCTGTCCTATAAGCCACTTGTGAGGCTGAGGTACCCACCTCAGAGCTCGGTGTCAACAGAGTTTGCCAGGGTAGGCGACTCACTTGGAGGCAGTCCACACAAATTTTCACAAAAGTGGTCCTTCGAAAACCGTGATGTGGAATAGCTAGGTTAAGCTATCATAAGCTAGGCCACGTTAGGAAACCAGTTTAACAGATTAGGTTAAGTTAGCACACCCTAGGCCAGAGTTACACAGAGGCTAGGCCAACCACGCAGGACTTACACAGAAGGTTGTTATTGCAGTAATTTACAGGCAGGCCAGGTAGGCTAGAGAAGAAGCGTGTGAATTTAATTATTTACAGTGGATTACAAGTAATCCAGAGTAGGAGACTGTGTGTTAATTTACTTACAGTGGATTTGCAGGTAAGCCAACCGTTAAGCTATGGCTTGTGCAATATTTCCAACAGTTATAGTAGCTAGGACAGATTTAACTAGTTATTATTTACAAGGAGTTATTAAAGCCAGGTTTAAGCTATAGCACCTAGCATAGGTTACGGATTTACCTTATCCAAACATCCACACTAGACAGTAAACTGGGCAAGTTAGGGACCAAGCTGTTTACATTTACCATTATTCATTTTATGTTTACAAGTTGAATTGTAGAATTTGTTTAACATGTGATTTTTAATTTGGTATACGCACTTTTTTTTGTGTGATTTTCATTGTCTTTGATCGTGTTAAGGTTTGGGGATTTGGAATTGTACTGAGACTAGGTTAAGTCTGTAAGTATGTTGCTGGTATTGTTCAGGAAAGTGCTAGGTTTAGCTTTACATCGATACACCATTTTGATTGGGATTATGAGAGCTTAACAGTGTACATTTTAAGTCAGCGTAGAGTCCAATATAAACAAAGGGAATTGTTACGCTTGTTTGAGAAGCCTTGAGGACGGTACATTCTTTACCTAACACCGTGACGTGCTGTGGGGTGTGGACTGGGTAAGTACAATTAGTGTCACACTCCTCATTAAAACTTCGACAATGGCAGATGGAGTTCGGAGAGTCTGGTTCAGTGTTAACAAAATTAAAAACGATCAGTAGAGGCATACAAAGGGCATCTGAACAGAACGCGCGTAACAGGTGCTTGGCAAAGAACCTGCCAACCAGTAACGTTAGACTGCGATGATTTGCAAGATGCTTGAAGAGTTTGGGGGGAAAAATGGGAAGGCCTATGAAAAAGCTTCTCAGATATGAGCTACAGGCTATTGAGATAATGAATTCCCGAGTAGTCTTCAGTGGCTTTGGACGAATTCATTAGGATGTGTAGACTCATCGGGAGATAATATGTACAAAGATAATTTTAAGTACTTTTAAAGGTAGATTCCAAAGGGTGGTGTTGAACATGCGGTACCCCAAACACCACAAACCTGTCAATTGTTCCCCGGTTGCCCCTTTTGAATTTACCGACTTTGACGGAACCCCTGATTACTTTGCTTTCTGGACATTAAAAAAGCCCAGATGATGACGGGAAAACGATTTGTCAGATGCCGTCAAGTGCGTATTTGCGGTCGCAGCTCTAGGGTAAAGCCTTAGACCTGGCCGGCACTACCAGTTTACTGACAAATTCCAACGTGTCAAAGACCAATTAGGAAAATTTTGGCAACACTGAGGATAAAGGTAGCTAAAACTTTATGGTTTGTTGGTCTAAGGCTTGCCGCATGACCGTCAAAGCTAGGAAGTTCCGTATTGAAATTATAGTTTACAAATAGTTTCGAGATTTGCATGATAGGATGATCAGAATGGGGCCTTAGCCAGGGGTGATCAGAGGAAAAATGATGCACTACGTGCTGAAATTTCACTTAAAATTCGGACGAAAAGGTTTCACGATAAAACAAATTGTTTTAGGGGTTGGGGGGATCTCGTTTTCATTTGAGTATAGGGGTGAGAGAAGAGTCACCCTCATCGCCACATAAAAACCCGAAAGTCACTAAAAAAAACCGAGAGTCAGCCTAAAGCTCGTACGTAACGTTGGAGTGTACTATGGTAAAAAAGTGTCTAAGTAAGAACCAAAACAGAAACCCCGGGAAAGTTACGACTTAATCTTCACCGTAACAATAGGGGCACAAAAAAATCCAAATTTTTTGTTAGTTTTTTTTTATTACCAAATGTTTAGCTTCTTGGTATTTGGTTGGAATTAAATAACCACAAGCAATTATAAATGAAGTACTTTCGCAAGGAACCCAATCTTTGTTAAAATTTCCTTTAAACGAGTTATACAATAATTTAAAAATAATTTACAAATCTCCCATTTAACTCTTTTAGAAAGGTTTGGGGTAACGAATATTATCTTTCATAAGTGACAGGGAATTCCAGACTTAGGGAAAATAATGGAAAAGGCAAGAAATGACTTGGATAAAGTTTTAGTTTAAGCTAGGAGTTTTTGGGTTAAGACCCTCCGAGTCAAAAGTGGGGCTGACTGCCTCACTCAACTACCCATTATGACTTCAGCTCGCCGAAGGGCGACGCAGGCGTAAATTTCTAGAACCACCAATTGGTCACTCAGTAGTGGTTACACATTCGTAATACCTAACCAATATAATAAATATAATATTATAATTTTAATAATATGGGGGAAAAATATAAACAATATAATACAAAGGTATTTGTTCTACCATACCCGTTAAAAATTTAGTCGAACCTGCTTTATCTGTAGTAAAAAAGTGGTTCGCGATATATTTTTACAGAAATTATTTTAACCAGGCCTTTTATTTTTGTATATAATGGAGTGAAGTAGGGGCGCGTAACACCTCCCCCCTCGTGACTGACGGTTGCCATTGACTTGTACTCTCGGTGGTGGGTAAGATCTGTCATAGTAGCAGAGGTTGTAACAGACAGCAGTCCTACATCATCTCCAGCTTTCTCCACAACATAGATGGTCATAAAAGTACCGACTCATACTGTTAAAATAAAGGTATATTAATAAAATTTCAAGGCCTAGAGAGGGCATCAGCAATGAGATTATGTTTTCCTTTTATATGGGAAATGGTAATAGAGAAGGGTTGAATTCTCAAAGCCCAACGAAGTATTCTGGCGTTCTTCGATTTCATAGAATTTATGAAGGTCAAAGGATTATGATCGGAGTACACCGATATCTGATGGGTAGAAGATTCTAAATATACATCAAAATTCTCTAGGCATACAACGAGAGCTAAGGCTTCTTTTTCTATAGTTGAATAATTAATTTGGTGTTTCTTTAACTTAGAAGAAAAATAAGAAACAGGTTGTAATAGGTCAGAATTTGGAGCCTTCTGTAACAATGCGGCTCGCAAAGCATACGCACTGGCATCTATTTGTAAGTGGAATGGTTTATTAAAATCAGGACTTAGCAATACTGGGGAAGAGGATAGTAATCTTTTTAAACGATTAAAAGCAATTTCACAGTCCTGGGTCCATGAAAACTTTGTTTTTGGACATGTTAATTCAGTTAGGGGAAAAGCTACCTGTGCAAAATTCGGACAGAACCGACGGTAGTAACCGGCAACTCCTAAAAATCTTGATACGCTTTTCCTATCCTTAGGGGTAGGAAATTCTAAGAGGGCCATTACTTTGGCATTCAAAGGAGTGACTTCACCTTGTCCAATCCGAAATCCTAAGTATTTAATTTTCGTCTGGCCAAACTCACACTTGGACTAATTCACTGTAAAATTATATTTACTTAAGGCGTCAAACAAGGCTTTAAGCTGTCTAAGGTGTTGAGGCCAACTGTCGCTGTATATGACTAAGTCATCTAAGTAAGCTTCTACTCCGTCCAATCCGCCCGTAAGTATGTTCATAATACGCTGGAATGTAGAAGCCGCGCTACAGAAGCCGAAGGGCATAACGCAATACTTGTATAGGCCACCAGGTATCGTAAAAGCCGATATCTCTTGAGCTCTGGGTGACAACGGGACTTGGTAATACCCTCTTAACAAGTCCAATTTACTGATATACTTAGCTCTGGAGACCTTGTCTATTAAGTCGTCAATTCTGGGTATTGGAAACCCATCAGGTACTGTTACAGCATTGACTTTTCTAAAATCCGTGCACATACGGGAGGTCCCATCTAGTTTGGGGACTAGAATGCACGGGGATGCCCAAGGACTGTTACTTGGTTTTATCAACCCGTGTGAGAGTAAGAAGTTCACCTCTGCGTCTAGCTCACCTTGTTTCTTGGGACTCACTCTGTAGGGAGATTGCTTGATTGGAGTAGGTTCTCTGAGAGTAACATCGTGCACACCCAACGTACACGGTTTTGGGACGTCGTTGAATAGGTGGAGATTTGCCTTAATCAGGGATTTTATTTCGTGTCCTTTGTCCACTTCCAGATTTATCAGTAGAGAATTTAAATTCTTTAAGGCTGTCGAATTGTTCAGAAGAACAGGTATTCCTATCATTTCATCCGAACTTACTGGAACCCATTCTTGGTTCAGAGGAGTTATAGTAGAAACTGGTGAAACGATTCCTGAATAGGGTTTAAGTTGGTTAACATGATACGTCCGTTGTGAGTTCCTCTTCTTCGGCGTCCTTACCAAGTAGTTCACGTCACTTAGGCGCTTCACGATTTCTAAAGGACCTTCAAATTTGGGCTGTAGAGCATGTCCCTGATGAAATCGTTGAACCAGAACTTGATCTTTTGGTTCAAATGAACGAAGTTTAGTTCGACGATCGTATTCCTCCTTCATCTTACTCTGTGCTTGTCGTAAGTTTTCGGCGGCCAATTCTCTAGCTAGGCTCAGGCGTTCTTTCATTAAGGTAGGAGAGCTCCTAAAAGTCGGTGTTTCTTGCCCGGTCCAAGCTTCTTTGAGAACCTGTACTGGTCCTCTAATTGATGTCCATATTTTAAAACTCAAATGGCGAAAACTTCAAGTTGTCTTTTTTTGCTTTTTTTGGGGCAAACAAGAGTAGGAATACCTTCATCCCAATTTTTGGAATACTGTAAACAATGGGACCTCATCTAATCTTCAAAGTTTGAGGGAACTTTCCACCACGCCTTGTGATTGGGCGATAGGGTCGCATAAACCGTCTTGACCCCTAATGAACCAAGTTCAGGGAAAAAAATTTAAAAGTAAAATTCGCCCCTTTGATCCGTTGAATTCTCTTGGGAAATCCAAAGTGAGAGAAAATTAAATGCTTCATTTTAGGCGAGCATTAATCCCCCTGAGGGGAAAATGCTTCGGGTACCTGGTACGGTGTCCCATGATAGTGACGGGAAGGGTTGGCCCTGCCGAGCTTGGGTAGCGGGCCGACACAGTCGATCACCAACGTAAAAAAGGGTTGCCTCTTACTTGTATAGGGTTAACGGGCAGGGGGTGATTTGTGCAGGTTTCCCTATGTTGACACGGGAAAACAGTTTCTTACATACCGTTCCCCCTTTTCCTTATTTTGGCCTTTAAGTGCTTAGCAATTTTTCTAAAAGTCTTTTTTGCCGATGTCCACTTGAGACGTCATGGCAAAACTTACATCTAAAATTTTTAAACGGGGCAGAAGACCAGTAGATGATCACTTTTAAGGTTTCCTAGTTTTTTTTTCAGTAAGTCCTTCTCCCAAAAGTAAAAGCTGTCCTTTTAGGGGCCCTTTTCCCAACACGCAAAACTTCCTGGGTCACTTAAGGAGGGGGGTTTTTGGATTTCTTATAATCCTCCCCCGAAATAAATCTATTTTGGAATACCGACTTAGGAACTGTATCATTCGGGGTGAAAATTTAGCTCAAAAACTTGGCTTTCATTTAATATGTCTCCTACTCCTACGTCCGTTCCATGACTTCCTTGATACCCACGGGGGAACGCGTTTTTTTGGTCATTGCCCGGGGTTACTATGCTCGAGGAAAAAAAGGGGGTTCCGCGTCGGGCTTCGATGCGAATTTCCCGGTTGGATTTTTCCATACTAGGGCTCTTTCCCCTATTTCCCTTTTTCCCCCTAAGTCGTTCCCCAAACAATGGTCTAGTTTTTTTGGGGAAGTTGTTGGGACCCCGATTGCGTCCAGCCTGTAAAAATAGGAGTTTTCGCATATAACTTTTACAGGGGGCTCGCTGTGGAGCCACCCTAAGCTTCCAACAGAGCGTCGAAACCCCCTATTGATCCGGGGGAATGAAAAAATCCCCCTTTTCTTAATAAGTTAAGTGGAACCCGTATTCCCAAAGGAATTTACTTGCAACCCTCCTTCGGGCAAAATCTCAATAAGTTTGCCCGTTTTCCATTTCAAAATGAAAACATTTGGTAACTAAAGGGAGCATATATGCTTCTAAAATAGTTCTCTTTTCTACGTCGACTGGACATTAAAACCTCTATGGTAAGGAGGGCACAAGACTGACCTTTCCATATGAGAGTGTGCAGCAATGTGGCCCATTTGTCTTTGGGCCACCCCATTGAACGTGCCTGATTTAAAAAATTTAAAAGAATTCATTAATCTTTTTCTTTAAAACTTGGGTACCATCAAGTGCTTTAGAAGTAAAACCCCCGGTTTTCCCGTGCTTTTCACTCTTTTTTTCCCGGAACTCCCTTCTGCTTTGTTTAAAACAAAAACCTTTTTCACGCCAAAATTCTTCCCTTTTTAGACGTCTTCTAGCTTCGTTTTGGATTTTGTAATGAAAATTTGCTTTCTATTCTTTTGTTGTTGGACTAAAATCCCAAGGGGTAATCCCCGGGGGGAATTCGGGCGTTTCTGGGGAAAGTATTTTGGGACGAGCACAGTCCAAAATTATCCCGTATTTGACGAGGGTTCGTTTCCAACCCCCGATACATACCCCGGGGAAAGAAGGGGGGAGAGTTTTGGACTGCTGGTAGTAAGGCCTGAAAACCCCTGGTCAACTTCATTATTTAAGGAGTTCCCGTCCGTGGGTTTTCTCTTCCTCAAACTGAGAAATAAAACTATCTTCCAAATTAAATTTGGCTTTTGCTTGGGTTTTTGGAAATAATCTATCCAAATTTAGGGCCAAAGAGTTCAGCCTATGGTTCATTAAAAGGGTATATCTAACTGTCTATTTTTCCCAAACACGTCTGAATTTTAAAGTGTCAAGGGGCCCTCTGTTAATTCATCAAAAATTGACTTAATTTCTGGATCCATTTTCTTAATTTCGAAGGGAGCTTTTTTTTAAATGCAAAACAATATTTACTTCAGGGAAGTACTCCCGGACAGAAAACCCATTTTTTACGACTAATCTTACCGTAAAATGGGGCACAAATAACTCCAATTTTTTGTTAGTTTTTTTTTTATTCCCAAATCGTTTAGTTTTCTTTTGGATTTTTTTGTAAATTTAAAAATAACCACAAGCAATTATAAATAATATATACAGCAAGGAACCAAAATCTTTTGTTCAATTTCTCAAAAACAAGTATGATAAAAATTTAAATTTTAATAATCTACTAATCTCCCCATTTAACTTTTTAAAAAGGGTCTAGGGAAACAAAATATTACCCTTTCATAATGACTGAATTCCCAACTTCAAAAAAAACAATGGAAAGGCAAGACAATAATTGGTAAAAGTTTTAGTTTAAGCAGGAGTTTTGGTTGAAGCCGCTGAGTCAGAGTAGGAGCTGACTGACTCCTCAAAATACTCCCTAGTAGCTCAGCTTGCCCGAAGGCGAGGTGGGGTCAAATTTTAGAACCACCAATTGGTCACACAGTAGTGGTTTTTCACATTCGTAATACCCAACCTAAAAAATAAAAATAATATAAAATTATAAATTTTAATAACATGGGGGGAAGATATAATATAAAACAATATAAACAATGAGAGTACTGTTGAGATTCAAACTTTTACCCAAAAAATAAATATAGTCAACCTGCTTATCTACTAGTAATAAAGTGGTTCGCGATATATTATACAGAACTTATTTTTAACAGGCCTTTTATTTTTGTATATAATGGAGTGAATAGGGGTGCGTAAAGGCACTCTGCCGAATTGCGTTTTCGAAGGCGAACACGCTGCACGATTGCCCGGAGTTACAAACTGAGAGTAGGCAAAGAGACTAAGGGGGTTGAGACTCGCTTCAAGTGTGTGGGGAACCTTTGCGAAGACTGTGGGACCCACCAGTGGGTCGAGTCTGTTTCAAAGGGAACCCAAACTGCACTTGCCCCAAAAATTTAAAGGGAACCCCAACTGTAGGGGGTATCTCTCAGGGAGAATAGAAAGTGAGTTGAGCCCGAAATGGTAGCCAGCGTGATTGGGGATGAAGTCTCTAATCCAAGTGAGAATCACGGGGGCTCCCTACCCCAAGTATGGCAAAGGGTGAATGGGCACAGGTCCGAAACAACTCTATTATTCTTTGACCTGGGAGCACAAGTATCCTTGATAACAAAGAAGTTGGTGGCTAAATTAAAGTTGAAGGCCACAAAGAAAGTTAGTATGATGTTGGGGGGCTATAAGTCAGGTCCCACCCAAATCTTATGATATGGTGGATGACACAGTCAAATTAGGTGGACATTGCAGAGACATTACAGCCTTGGTGGTAGAGACATTACCCAGGGCAATTACAGCGAGAGGTCTTGCTGCAGCAGCTAAGCGATTGAAAGACCTTGACGTGAAGCTGGCAGACCAGGGAATTACCACTGACACAGTCAGAAATGTAGGTATCCTGGTGGGAGCCAATCATATAGATGACTTCCTGTCTACACGACGGACGTTTAAGGAAGGAATTGGTTTATACAGATCCCCAGTAGGATACATCATAGGCGGCAGGATTCCACCTGAATTCCCTGCCATGCCAGAAAGAGGAGAAGCTGTCCCCATGATAGCTGGGAGAGTAGTGATAATGAATACCAGTATACACGATGAATCGCCAGGGAAGCTGAACCAGTTAGGGAGTGACGAACACTCGGCCACCTTGGGAAAACACTTTTACAGGGTACGTAAAAGGGAGATACATTGCCTTTAAACCCAGGGAACCTCGTAACAGTGGGAGGAAAGGCTACCAAGGCATGTGGGCCACTGGGTGGGAAAGTATGGAGCCGCTCAGTCAAGGCTAGACATACGAAAGACGTTAAAGTTAAAGCAAAGGGTGCTAAGACCACCGGAACCAACAAGTTTACACCCCCAGAGGTCCACACAGGGGAAACTGGATGATTGAAGTTAGACCGGAGTCTGCTCGACGAGAGTGGCCGGATGGCACTTGTGTCCAGGGTCCGCTGTGGGGGCTCGCGGAAGGTGAACTTGATTTAGACTTAGCGCCTACCTTCGGCGGCGGGAGGATGTGGAAATTTATTTGGTCCCTAAAGTTCCACAGGACAGATACGACGTACGAAGGGGTCCCAGCATAGCCGTAATGGGACGGCTGAGCTGGGTGGCCCTTAAACCCTCCCAAACAAACAGCATTCTCTCTAGTTGGCGGGGATTGTTGGTAAGCTTATTTAATTTATAGATTTACCATTCAGGGAAGGAGTAGGTAGTTTTACTGGTAGTACACTAATATTAAGTTTACTAAGGCAACTGTAGATAATAATAATGTTAGACTAAGACCTTAACATAGTAGTAATAGGCCGATAATGTAGGCAAACACTAGGATAAGTTAGCTAGGGAGAACTGGCAGCCCTAGTTTGAACGAAGAGACGAGGGTCTGGAAGAGAGACCAGCTCATTCTTCTTAAGATAGACACCAACTGGACAAGACGTGCCGTGATCAGCAGACGGCGCCCCCCACGTGTCTTCACATTTGAGACCTGGGGAAATCTGGTAGAGGCACCTCGATTTTACCGTAGATGACCTCCGTCAGCCATACAGTAAGACAAGACCTCCACTTTACCCTCGTAGATTTCTGGCCAGTGTCTGGGGAGAATTGTGAATGAGTTTGATTCTGTGGGGCCGGTGTGCAACAGGCAGTGCATGCCCAGAAGTACCAGTGTCTTCAAGGCAGTCTGGAAGCTAGTGTCCGTGTGCCATAGTTATACTAGGGGATACATACCCTCTTGGATATAGGAATTTCTGAGGTGCAGGCAGGACACTAATAACGATTGAATATTGCAGGAATTAAGGCTCCCGGTTGCACGTGGTTTCTGAGGGAAAGTCCAAAGGGGCTAAGGCTAAGCTTAGGGAAGTTGAAGATCAGGATATATGCTGCAACACCAAGTAAGTTAGTCCTTCATACATGCATGCAGGCGAGTTTCTTGCAACATCAATCATTTGTGAAAATCTGTCCTATAAGCCACTTGTGAGGCTGAGGTACCCACCTCAGAGCTCGGTGTCAACAGAGTTTGCCAGGGTAGGCGACTCACTTGGAGGCAGTCCACACAAATTTTCACAGTTGTGGTGGTGGTGGTGATGACGGCGGAATGGGTGGTGGTGGTGGTGGTGATGATGGCGGAATGGGTGGTGGTGGTAGTGGTGATGACGGCGGAATGGGTGGTGGTGGTGATGACGGCAGAATGGGTGGTGGTGGTGATGACGGCAGAATGGGTGGTGGTGGTGGTGGTGATAAAAACAACGACATCTTTGAAACTCCAGCACAGAATCACATCCCCACAGGAACCCTACACATGGCAAAACACCGTCCTAACAGAACCACCCCCACAGCTACCACTGCGGAGCCATCACCCACCTACCGCTGCTGAGTCACCACCACAGCAGCAGGTAGCGAGTGTTCCTCAGCATCACCAAGCCTCAGCAACAACAATAGATGTGTAGTGTAAGGTCCCCTACACTAACACGACTATAACCCATCCTTACCCTCTCCTCCACTGGTATGACACACACACACAGTCATAGAGTTGTCAGGCAGTGAAATAGCCAAGAAAGTGACGTAGTGGAGGCAGGAACCATACATAGTTTTAAGACGAGGTTTGATAAAGCTCATGGGGAAGGGAGAGAGGACCCAGTAGCAATCAGTGAAGAGGCGGGGCCAGGAGCTACGAATCGACCCCTGCAACCACAAATAAGTGAGTACAAATAGGGGAGTATGCACACGCACACACACACACACACACACACACACACACACACACACACACACACACACGCATGCACGCACACAACACACACAACACCACACACACACACACACACACACACACACACACACACACACACACACACACACACACACACACACACACACACACACACACACCACACACACACACAACTGGCTCCTGGAGTTCAACTCCACCTAGTGCAAACTCATGAAGATTGGGGAAGGGCCAAGAAGACCGCAGACGGAGTACAGCCTAGGGAGGCCAGAGACTACAAACCTCACTCAAGGAAAAGGATATTGGGGTTTAGTTTTAACACCAGGAAAATCTCAAGAGGCGCACATCAACCAAATAAGCTGCCCGCAAAATGGGGGGCCTAGCAAACCTTTAAACAGCATTCCCCACATCTTTTTTTTTTTAAATCGTTCGGAAACCTTTTTACACTGGGTACGTTTGGCCATACTGGGGTTTTGCAGCACCAATTTTTTTAACCCCCCCTATCAAACAGTAAGGAAACTAGGAAAATGCTAAGGGGTTTTCAAAAAAGACTTTGTTTCCCCGGAGCAAGGGGCTGTCCCCAGGAGGAGAGGTTAAGGAAATCGACCTGCGGCACTGGAGGGCAGGAAAAGGGAAAGGGGGGGGCATGATAACGGGCAAAAAGATACCAAGGGAAAACGACAAGGTGGCCCGAAACAGGGGTGTTCCAGGATGGGGCACAGTAAAAAAAGGGGGCACAGTTTTGGAAAATTTAAGACCCCAGATGAATCACAGGGGTGTTAGGAAATATTTCTTTAGTTTTCCCGAGTGTCGGAATTTGGGTTTGTCTTTGGGGAAATGATGTTGTGGGGGTTTCAATAACCGGGGGGACAGGAGCTGGACTCAACCCCCCGCAAACCCCAAATAGGGGATTTCACCCCACACACACCCACACACAAAACACACACACACACAACCCCACACAGGTTTCATTTTCTTTTCACCCGGTTCCCTTTAGGGCATTTTGATGAAAATGTATTGCAACACTGGTCACCAGTGTTTTACACCTGTTCACCCCAAAACTGGTCACCGTGATTTTACACATGTACACCAACATTGGGCACCCTGATGAACATTACACCAACACTGGTCACCCTTTTGGGTGACACTTTTACACCAAAAATGGGTTTACCCAGTGAGGGCACATGTACACCAACACGGTCACAGGGGTGGGTACAAAAGTACACCAACCTTTGGGCACCATGATACAAAATGGGACACCAAAACTGGTCACCAAGGGGGGAACCCCAAAGTCACCAACACTTTGGGCACGGGACGAAAAGTAGGAGGGCAACAACAAAAAATTTACCCGTCATTTTATAGAATTTAAACTTTTCACTGGGGGCAAAGGGGAAAACTAATCTCCCATGAAAACTGAAAGGGGAGGCCCCCTCCTGAACCCCTTTAAACTCTTTTATATATACATGGTCCCCCCGTTTTTTTTTGTAATTAATCCTTTCCCGGAGGAGCTACATAAACAAAATTTTCGATTTGCGGGTTAAATTTTCCCCCCTAAGAAATAATGTAAATACAATTTAAACCGGGTTTTTGACACTCAGAAATATTTAAAAATAAAAATTTTTTTTCCCGAAAAAATTTTCATGTAGTACTTAAAAAGTACATGGGGGAAAAGTTTAATGAAACATTTAAAAGCAAACACTTACCTTTTTTGGGGTTTTTTTCCCTTTGTGTATGGGTGACTGGGGGGGGAAAGGGGAAAAATTTGGGTTTTCTTAAATTTGGGAAGGGGGAAACCCCCTTTCCCCAACACCTCAGGGACCCAAATTGGGTTTTTCGGGGTTGCTTTCTTCTCTGTTTTTCCCCTTTTTAAAGCCCCTTTGGCCCACCCTTTAATCAAATCTAGTTTCCCTTTTCGCAAAGAAAATGGGAGAGGCTCTGTTTTTGGGGTCTCTTTTAAAACTTCCCCCAAAAAGTGCAAAGTTTGCCACTGTACATATTTCTCACCTTCTTTACCACAGGGTTTTGGGAAATTGGAACCTTTTTTTTGGAGCCATTTGGGAGCTTTTTTAGTTTGCAAGCAATTTTAAAATGGTGGAAAAAGTTAAAATATTTTGTTTTTTTGGGCCCCTTTAGGGGGCCTTTACTCACTGGTAAACAAAACCCAACCCGGCTGGGAAAGGGGGGCCTCCCCCGCTTTACACCGTGCCCCAAGGGGTCCTGGGCCCAACTACTTTTTGCGAGTCTACCCATGAAAAGGAAATCCAAAGTTTATACGAAAATTTCCCCCATGATTGGCGAAATTTATGATTGCCCAGAACTAAAAAACGAGGGGCCACTGTAATATTTATATTTATATATAAATATATAAATAATTTAATATTTTAATGATTTTATAATATATATATAATATATAATATTAAAAATATATTGTGTGTGTGTGTGTTTTGTGTTTGTGTGTTTTTTTATCCAAGCCCCAAAAGTATCTTTACAACACACACACACACCCCAGGTCCTTGGCCCGTACTGTGCTGTTTTTTTGGGATATGTGAAAAGACATGATGGAAAGGGGTAACTCAGAAATATCCCCCGTTTGCCGATGAAGTAAAGCTATGAAAAATTTAAACGGACGAGGGCAGGCAGGACTACAAAAGGGGCTTTTGGGCAGGTTTCCCAAACCCCCGGCCCCGAAACTGGGTCCCGGGAATTTTTCCCCAAACCCAAATACAAAAATCATGAAGATCGCGGAAGGGGAAAAATGATTAAAAGGGGAGAGTACATTATTTGGGCCCAAAAAATTGCAAACCTCACTCCCAAAAAAAAGGGGAAATTGGGGGAGTATAATACAGATCACTTTTCCCCAAGGGGGCAAATCAAAACCCAAAAAACTGCTGCAGCCATATGGGCCCTGGCAAACCTAAGGATTTGCGTTCTGACCCCAGGGAAGGGAAACTTCAAGACTCTGTTTCACCTTTTACGCAGGCCCCTACCCAAGTATGCCGCATAGTTTTGAACCCACACCTGGTCAGGCAGTCAAGAAAAGAGAAAGTGCAAAAGGTTTTCAACAAGGGGGAGTCCCCGGGGCTAAGGGGAAAATCCCATGAAGAAAAAGGTTAAGGGGAAATTTGGCCCTGAAAGCAATGGGGCCGGGGGGTTGGGGGGACATTATAACGCATAAAAATTTTCGAAAAGGGAAATTTACAAGGTGGCAGGAAGGATGTTGCAGAGGGGGACACAAAAACACGGGGTCCAATTTGGAAGATGAAGACTAATGAGTAAAGGGGGGTTTTTGGAAGTATTTTTCAGTCATAGGCGGTCAGGTGGGGGGTAGTGGAGGCAGGAACCATAAAATTTTTTTAAAGCGAAGTTTGATAAAGCTCAGGGACGGGAAAGGAGTGACTGGAGCGACCAGTGAAGAGGCGAGGCCAGGCTATGAATCGCCCCCTGCAACCATAAACTTGATACAGCAAAACACACGCGTACGGCTTGCAACAGGCCAGTATCTCCCGCAAGGTCTTTTGATAGTAAGAAAACAAAGAAGAAGAAAGTGGGTTGTGTGTGAGTCCCTTGCCAGAGCCGTTATTCCCTTTTGCCACAGCCGCTTCGCCAGTTGCTTCACTCCCTCAGAGTACTTTGCATTTTGCATTTAACAAAACTGGGATAAACCGCAGTTCGTGTTCGTTTTTTAAGGTTTCGGCCCCACAAAAAATATCCCCGAGTGTTGCTCAGTGTCTCACTTTTATTACTGGGGCTTGGGAAAACATTTATCTACAATAAAAAAATCCTTAGGAGCGAAACGTTGTCTAAAGTTTTTTCCTGTTTAAGTTCGCCTCTGTCTTTTCTGTGGGCTGTACCCCCCTAAACCCTCAATGTCGGCTTATCCCCAACCCACAAGTGGGCGTCCCCCCTCAACCCCCACGTCGGCTGTACCCCCTTCAACCATCCTGTCGGCTTACCCCCCCCCTCAACCACCATGTCGGCTGTCCCTCCCTCCCCACCCATGTCAGCTGTACCCCCTCAACCACCACGCGGCTGTACCTCCTCAACCAGCCACGTCGGTGTACCCCTCAACCACCCGTCGGCTGTACCTCCCTCAACCATCCAGTCGGCTGTACCCCCCTAAAACCACCATGTCGCTGTACCCCCCTAAAACCATCCTGTCGCTGTACCCCCCTAAACCATCCACGTGGCTGTACCTCCCTAAATTATTTACACCCCCAAAGGTGAGACCTTTGGGAAGATTGCCCCTCGGGCCCTAGTAGCAGTATCTAAGTTTCAACACACGGGATACAAATACTGGGGTAACAAATGTTTCTTTTTGAGGCAGATCAGCATCATACCTAGTAAGTGGGGGGAACCCCTTACCCCGGCTTCCCAAAAAACAAAAGGTGGGCGCACGCAAATTTTTCTGAATTTTCAAAGTTTTTTAAACAATTATGCATTTCTGAAGCATAATTTTGCCCAATTATTTAACAATAACAAAAATTAGAGATCTATTAAAAAATTTAAGGGGGAACTTAGAGAATTTTTTAAAAGGGGCCTCATTTACCAGGTTCTGAGGGGTGATTACCCCGTCTTTTGCCATAGTTTTAACAGTCCCTCCCCTTTTGTCATTGATCATTGGGGGGTTTGAACACGTGGAAAAGGGGAAAAAAATACTCAGTGGGTGGAAGTAGTATATTAGGATAAAGGGAAAGGCCAAACACCCTGGCCTGCCTCCTTGCCCTCTCCGTAAGCTAACAACCCCAGTACCCAATGTGAGGGGGGGTTTGAAAAAACTGCTGTGGTCGCCAATAGAAAACAGAAAGTGATTCAGCAGAGCGGTTGGTATGAGTCATCTACTGGGCAGGTTACTGGTAAAAGGTTTCACTACTGAGAGCTCGGCGACGCTAAGTTTTGTCCCGACATTCAACTAATACAAAAAAAGATGGCGGGGTTCGGGTTGGGGATTCTATACAATGTCAAAATAACCCCAAAAATTGAACATTATAAATAAAAAGTAGAACATTGGAATGGAACTTCGTAATGAAAAATGTAAGCAAAAAAGGTATAAAATAGCAAACTCATTGAATGAAACCAACGTTGGGATTTTCAGAAAAGAAGTGATTTAAAAAAAAATTTGATCGATGATCTTATTTATGTGAGTACAATTTGAGGAAGAAATATTACAAAGAAAGGTTTTTTAACAGAAAAGGCAGATTCGGTGCACTCAAATCTAGACTG
>NW_026491278.1:0-21524 GCF_026875155.1 Cherax quadricarinatus
TCTGAAACCCCGGGACTCTATTGTTTTTCTTCCTTTGACTAAGTATTTATTGTTTATTCAAAGTCCCGTAGAAATTTTCTTTCCGGGGTTTAAACCCCCTGCTGCTTGAAACGCATCTTTCACTTCTTCACCCAACGTCAACTTACCCCAGGCACCCTTGGGGTTTTCTAGTGGCTCGAAATTACCTTTGAAAAAATTTTTGTTTTTGGCATGTAATGTATTTTAACCCCCCTTTTTTGCAAAACAATAAAAAGCCCAATTCCTTTTAAATTTTGTTTTTTGTGGCTTACAGAGATTTTTGAAAAAAAATTGGCTAAATTTAAAAAAAATTTTGCAGTTTTATATTAAAACAAAAAATATAATAAATAATTTTAATTACCAAAATATAATAAAATTTACACAAGTTTTATTTTAAACTTTTCATTTTTTCTAGATTTACGACATGGAACAAATCACTTTCCTTTAACCCCAAAATGTAGTTCTTACATCTTTTATTATAAGATCCCTAATCTTTTCAAAGTCCCTTATATCTTGGGGGAAGCGCTTCCTTGCTCCTCATATGTTCCCATGTTCCCCTTGAAATTTGGGGTCAAGAGGAAAAGAATAGGACCTAAGGGACATCTAACCTTGACCATAGTTTTTTCCAATCCAACAAGTTCCATATAACTGCAGCCTGTGGGCCCCAAAAGTCCTTTTTGGTACAGCAACAAAACCCCCCAGGTTTCCTTTTCCTTCTCTATGAGTTTTTGGGAAATTCGGGCACCCATAATTTTTCCGATTAGGCCATGAAGATGCCAGCCTTATTTTTTGCTTCTGAAGTTTGGGGGAAAAAAACCTTGCAATTTTTGAAGGCTGCAGTTTCTTTGTCAGACGAAAACAAACGTTTCTTACCCCATTTGATGTGTAATGGAGGGAAAAAAACCCTTTTGAGGAATCCCCCAAATGTTTTTTTTGGGTATTATGTTTTCCTACTGAAACTCAGTCTTTGGGGCCCAGTGCCCCCCGGGAATGTGGCTCTGTCTCTCTATTCCAGTGACAGAGAAAAGGGGGAAAAACTGGTAAAACCCCTTGAACCCCCTAAAAAATGCCACCTTTTTGAAGTCTCCAATAACCCCCAGCCATTTTATCAAGCTCAAAGCCCCATAGAAGTTTGACACTTTTGTGCCCCTTTGGATGGAATGAGCAAGGGGAAAAAGAGGATACTTTTTCCCTTGTGCAGAAGTCACTTTTAGGCTTTGGAGGAGTTTCAATGAAGGTTTCCACTCATCTGGTTTGCATCAATTCCCCGCTAAAAACAGCCCGATACTCATTACAGAGCAAACCCTGTTCATTAAGAAAACTTGAGAAATGTTGGGGGTTTTTTTTGGTTAGTACTTCACACTTTCTCCCCCAATTCCCACCCCTTAGCCTTAAAATAAAAAAACCAGCTTTTTGACTTTGCCCCAAAAACCAAATTCTATAAGGCATTGAGGTCTGTTTGGTTTGGGTAGTAGGATTCCCCCCAAAAGCATCGTTTACTTGCTTTCATTTTCCCCTTTGCTGCTTTCTTTTTCTAGGTTGTTTTTTTTTGGTAGGTACAGGAAAATCACCTGTGTGGGAGCGCAATAGAAAGGGGAAAGGGGGGATAGGGAAAAAGCAGGGGCATTTTTTTTTTACAACATTTTATTTAAAAAAAGTCCCATTGGGTTTTTCGTTCATATAACTAATGTTTTACCCCTTCCCGTGTTTTTTTTACAAGTTCACAAGAACATGAGGGCCCGGGCTTGTTTGCCAAAATGGCAGACAAAAATGCTTTTTAACTTCACACATTTTTTTTAGATGCTGTTTCAGAAACTTCTTTGCTCGGCTTAAGAATTACCCCTATGTGCAAATGCATCTGGGGAATGATTTCAGCCCCTTGTGCTGTTTTTCTTCTTTGATGTGTTTCTAAGGCAGCCCAAAACTGAATAAATGCGCTTTTGGCCCCGTTTTTTTTATTTGCCCAAAAAAAAACCAGAACAAATATTTTACATCGTGTTTCTGAAGTGTTCAGAAGTGTCCTGCCACAAAACAAAGTTCTGATATCGAAATTTGTTTTTTTAAAATTTTTTTTAGTTAAAAGAATTGGGAAAAGAGCTTTTTTCCGAACACGAAAAATTTAATTTGTTACATTGACGTTTTGTAAGTGCACAGCAGCCTTACTTTGTTTCTTTTATTCCCTCATCTATGTTATTTATGACATGTGAAAAACAAAGGCGCAATTTACCCGGGCCACAACTTTAATAGGTAACCTTTGATTTCTCCTCGTTAAAGAAACTCTCTGTTTCCTATGGGCACCCGTCTAAAACCCGGGGTAATTTTTCTTTTGTACCGTGTGCTGCTACGTTCAGTCAATCTCCCTGTGGAACTTTATTATCAAGGCCTAAATGAAATTATATACAAAAATTTAAAAATTTTTATCTTCGCCTACCACCTAATATTTTGTGAAAAATGTTAGTAAATTTTTAAAACAAAACACCCCCGGGGAAAACCCTGCTGAGATTCGTGATCATTTTTTATAGTGAAAGGTGGCTTTGAACTGCTTGAAGATACTGAGTCCATTAACCTTCCCCCGTTGAGGTTAGTGAGTGTCCTATAATTTGAAGCTAAGGCCTATCTCCCCCCGTGTAATGGGTATCACATTTGCCTTTTTTTCCCCTTTCCTGGGTGATAACCCTTTGTTTTGATCTCTGAAAAGGGTTAGCTAATGTTTTATTTTAAATTCCCCTCATCATCCCGGGGACTTGTTAAGCTTAAATTATAGTTTCAGAGAGCCATGTTAAAGTGACTTGTTCTTCCAAAATTTATTTTTGTTTTACTGCTAAGTATTACTTTTATCTTTATTTAATGAGCCTATCTTTTTCCCCCTTTTTCCCCCAAAAATTAGTGTTTTTTTTGTATTTACCCCGTGATTCTTTCACAGCCCAAAAATTTTATTTCCCCCTCTTACCTTTCCTTATGCCCCTTTTTTTTTTTTTTTCCCCCCTTTTAAATTTAATATATTTTTTGAGGGACCATCATTCTTTTTTATTCGCCTTTAAAAGTCTCTCTTTTTTCCCAAAAGATGTTTTAGTTTTGTTTATTTCCCTCAAGTCTTTTGTGTAATTTTTTTAATGTTGTAAGTGTGTTTAAACAGTGTTGTAAGTGCTTGAAGGCAGTGTTGTAAATGTGTTGATAGCAGTGTTGTAATGTCTTGAAGGCAGTGTTGTAAGTGTGTTGATAGCATGTTGTAAGTGTGTTGATAGCAGTGTTGTAATGTGTTTTTTTTTTAAAGGCAGTGTTTTTAAGTGTGTTGAAGACAGTGTTGTAAGTAGGGTTAGGGCATGTTGTAGTGGTGTTTAAGGGGTTTTTGTAATGATTTTAAGGCAGTGTTTTAAGTGGTGTTGAAGGCATGTTGTAAGTGATGTTGAGGAGTGTTTTAAATTGGGGGAGGCGTTTGTAAGTGTGTTTAAGGCAGTGTTGTAAGTGATGTTGGGGCAGTGCTGTAAGTGGTTTGAAGGCAGTTTTTAAGTGGTGTTGAAAAGGGAGTGTTGTAAGGGGTTGAAGGGAGGTTTTAAGTGTGTTGAGGGGAGTGTTTTAAGTGGTGTTTAAAGGGAGGGTTTTAAATGGGTTGAAGGCAGTGGTTTTAAATGGTGTGAAGGCAGTGTTGTAAATGTGTTGAAGCGTGTTGTAATGATGTTGAAAGGGAGGGGTTTTAATGATGTTAGGGCAGTGTTTTAAGTGGTGTTTAAGGGAGTGTTGTAATGGTTGAAGGCGTGTTTTAAGTGGGGTGAAGGCAGTGTTTTAAGTGGTTGAGGGGAGTGTTTTAAATGGGGTTGAAGGCCGTGTTGTAAGTGGTGTTTAAGGGAGGTTGTAAGTGGTGTTGAAAGGGAGTGTTTTAAGGGTTGAAGGCAGTGTTTTTAAGTTTATTTGAGGGCAGTGTTTTAAGTGGTGTTGAAGGGCTGTTTTTTAAATGGTGTTAAGGGAGTGTTGTAAATGGGGTTTTAAGGCAGTGTTGTAAGTGTGTTGAAAACAGTGTTGTAAGTGGGTTGAAGGCAGTGGTTTAAGTGGGGTTTTAAGGCAGTGTTGTAAGTTGTTAAGGCAGTGTTGTAAGTGGTGTTGAAGGCAGTGTTGTAAGTGTGTTGAGGAGTTTTTAAGTGGGTTGAAGGCAGTGTTTTAAGTGGTGTTGAAGGCGGTTTAAGTGTGTTGAAGGCAGTGTTTTAAGTGGGGTTTAAGGCAGTGTTTTAAGTGGTGTTGAGGGCTTTTTTTAAATGGTGTTTTTAAGGGAGTGTTGTAAGTGGTTTGAAGGGAGGTTGAAGTGAGGGTTGAGGCAGGTTTTAAATGGGGTTTAAGGCGTGTTTTTTAAATGGGGTTTTAAGGCAGTGTTGTAAATTTTGAGGGCAGTGTTTTAAGGGTGTTAAAGGCAGTGTTGAATGGTGTTTAAGGCAGTGTTGTAAGGGTATTTGGGGGCAGGTTGTAAGTGGGTTAAAAACAGTTTGTAAGTGGTGTTAAAAGGAGTGTTGTAAGGGGTATTGAAGGCAGTGTTGTAAGTGGGGGGTTGAAGGGAGTGTTTTAATGGGTTGAAAAGGCCCGGTTTTAAGGGGATTGAAAAGGGATGTTGAAGTGGTTTTTAAAGGCAGTGTTTTTAAGGGGGATTGAAGGCAGTGTTTGTAAGTGGGGTTGAAGGCAGGTTGAATGGTGTTGAGGGCATGTTTAAGGATTTGAGGGCGTGTTTGTAAGTGTGTTGAAAGGGAGTGTTGTAAGTGTGTTAGGGAGTGTTGTAAATTGTTGAAGGGATGTTGTAAGTGGGTTGAAGGCAGTGTTTTGTAAGGAGTTGAAGGGGATGTTGTAATGGGGTTAAGGCAGTGTTGAAGTGGTGTTGAAGGGAGTGTTGTATTTGGGGTTGAAGGGAGTGTTTAAGGATATTGGGCAGTGTTTTTAAGTGGTGTTGGAGCATGTTGAAAAATGGGTTGAGAGCGTGTTGAAGGGGGGATTTAAAGGGGAGTGTTTTAAAAATGGGGTTGAGGGGAGTATTGTAAGTGGTGTTGAAGGCAGTGTTGTAAGTGGTGTTGAAGGCAGTGTTGTAAGTGTGTTGAAGGCAGTGTTGTAAGTGATGTTGAGGGCAGTGTTTTAAGTGGTGTTGAAGGCAGTGTTTTAAGTGATGTTGAGGGCAGTGTTTTAAGTGGGGTTGAAGGCGTGTTTTTAAGTGGGGTTGAGGGCAGTGTTTAAGTGTGTTGAAGGCATGTTGTAAATGTGTTGAGGGCAGTGTTGTAAATGGGGTTGAGGGCGGTTTTAAGGTGTTGAAGGGAGTTTTATAAGTGATGTTGAGGCGTTTGTAAATGGGGTTTAAGGAATGTTGAAGGGTTTGAGGGGAGTGTTTTAAATGGTGTTTAAGGCATGTTTTAAGTGGGGCTGAAAAGGATGCTGTAAAATGGTGTTGAGGGCTGTTGTAAGGGGTATTTAGGGGGTGTTGTAATGGGTTGAGGGGTGTTGTAATGGTTTCTGGGGCAGTTTTTTGGGGTGAAGGAGTGTTTTAAGTGGGTTGAAGGCAGTGTTTTAAGTGGGGTTTAGGGCGTGTTGTAAGTGGGGTTGAAAGGGGTGTTTTAAGTGGTGTGAAAAATTTGTAAGTGATGTTGAGGCGGTTGTAAGGGGTTTTGAGGGCAGTGTTGTAAGTGGTATTTAGGCAGGGTAAAATGGTGTTGAAGGCAGTGTTTTAAGTGTGTTTAAGGCAGTGTTGTAAGTGGTTTGAAGGAGTGTTTTTTGTGGGTTGAAGGCAGTGTTGAATGGGGTTAAGGCAGTGTTGTAAGTGGGTTGAAAGGGGTGTTGTAAGTGGTGTTAAAGGTGTTGTAAGTGGTGTTGAAGGGGTGTTGTAAAATGGGGTTTTAAGCAGTGTTTTAAGTTTTTGGTTTAAGGAGTATTGTAAATGGTGTTGAAGCGTGTTGTAAAACGGGGTTGAAGGCAGTATTGTAGTGGGTTTTTGGGGCGTGTTTTAATGGTGTTGAGGGGGGTTGTAAGTGTGTTGAGGGGCATGTTGTAAGTGGTGTTTAAGGCAGTGTTGTAAGTGTGTTGAGGGGAGTTTTAAGTGGTGTTGAAGGCAGTGTTTTAAGTGGGTTGAAGGCAGTGTTGTAAGTGTGTTGAAGGCATTTTTAAGGGTGTTGGGCATGTTGAATGGTGTTGAGGCAGTGTTTTAATGGGTGAAAGGGAGTGTTTTAAGTGGTGTTGAAGGGATTTGTAGTGATGTTGAGGGAGTTTTTTAAGGGGGTTGAAGGGGGTGTTTTAAGTGGGGTTGAAAGGCAGGTTTTAAGTGATGTTGAGGGCGTGTTTTAAGTGGGGTTAAAGGCAGTGTTGTAAAATGGTGTTTTAGGGGATGTTGTAAGGGGGGATTGGAGGGGTGTTGTAAGTGGTGTTAAAAACAGTGTTGTAAGTGGTGTTAAAGGCAGTTTGTAAGGGGTATGAAGGCAGTGTTGAAATGGTGTTTAAGGCAGTGTTGTAAATGGGTTGAAAGGGAGTTTGTAAGGGGGATTTAGGAGTGTTGTAAGTGGTTTAAAAGCAGTGTTGTAATGGGGTTTAAAAGGGGTGTTGTAAGGGGGATTGAAGGGGTTTGTAAGTGGGGTTTAAGGGCAGTGTTGTAAATGGTGTTTAGGGCAGTGTTGTAAGTGATGTTTAGGGGATGTTGTAAGTGTGTTGAAAGGGAGTGTTGTAAGTGATGTTGGGGGGTGTTTTAAGGTGTTGAAGGCAGTGTTTTAAGTGGGTTTTAAGGCAGTGTTTTGTAAGTGATTTTAAGGCAGTGTTGTAAGTGGGTTTTAAGGCAGGTTGCAAGTGGTGTTAAGGGAGTGTTTAAGTGGGGTTGAAGGGCAGTGTTTTTAAGTGTATGAGGGGAGTGTTTTAAGTGGGTGAGAGCAGTGTTGTAAATGGGGTTGAGAGCAGTGTTGTAAGGGGGGATTAAGGGGGTGTTTTAAGTGGGTTGAGGGCGATTTTAAGTGGTGTTGAAAACGTGTTGTAAGTGTTGAAGGCGTGTTGTAATTGTTGAAGGCGTGTTGTAAAATGATTTTGGGGAGTGTTGTAAGTGGGGTTTAAGGCAGTGTTTAATGATGTTGAGGGCAGTGTTGTAAGGGTGTTGAAGGGGTTTGTGTGTGTTGAGGGCAGTTTGTAGTGTGTTGAAGGCAGGTTTTAAGGATGTTGAGGGGATGTTGTAAGTGGTGTTGAGGGCAGGGTTTTAAAATGTGTTGAGGCGTGTTATAAGGATGTTGAGGGGAGGTTGTAATGGGGTAAGGAAGTGTTTAAGTGATGTTTAGGGCAGGTTGTAATGGTGTTTAAGGCAGTGTTTTAAGTGGTGTGAAGGGAGTGTGTAAGTGGTTTGAGGGCAGGTTGTAAGGGGGTTTTTGGGGATGTTTAGTGGTGTTTAAGGCAGTGTTGTAAGTGTGTGAGGGGGTGTTGTAAGTGGGGGTTGAAGGCAGTGTTTTAGTGGGGTTGAAGGCAGTTTGTAAGTGGTGTTGAGGGGAGGTTTAAGTGGTGTTGAAGGCATTTTTAAGTGGGCTGAAAACGTGTTGTAAGTGATGGAGGGAGGTTTTAAGGGTTTGAGGGCAGTGTTGTAAGTGGGATTGAGGGGGTGTTGTAAGTGTGTGAAGGGGAGTTTTAAGTGGTGTTGAAGGCAGTGTTGTAAGTGGTGTTGAAGGCAGTGTTGTAAGTGGTGTTGAAGGCAGTGTTGTAAGTGGTGTTGAAGGCAGTGTTTTAATGGTGTTTAAGGCGTGTTGTAATGGGGTTGAAGGCATGTTGTAAGTGGTGTTGAAAGGGAGTTTGTAATGGTGTTGAAGACAGTGAAGTTTTGTTTAAAGGGATTTTGTAAGTGGTGTTGAAGGCAGTGTTTAACGGTGTTGAAAAGGGAATTGTAAGTGGTTTGAGGGCATGTTGTAAATGGTTTGAGGGCCGGTTTTTTAAGTGTGTTAGGGCATGTTTTAAGGTGTTGAGGGGGTTTGTAATGGTTTTTAGGGCAGTGGTTTCGGTTTTAGGACAGGTTGTAATGGTGTTAGGGGTGTTGTAAAATGGTGTTGAAGGAGTGTTGTAAGTGGGGTTGAAGGGGTGTTGAAGTGGGGTTGAAGGGGAGTATTGTAAGTGATTTTGAGGGGGTGTTGAAAATGGGTTGGGGCAGTGTTGTAAATGTGTTGGGGAAATGTTGTAAATGGGGTTTGAGGGGAGTGTTGTAAGTGGGGGTTAAGGGAGTGTTGTATTTGGGGTTTTAAGGGAGTGTTGTAAGTGGTGTTGAAAACAGTGTTGAAAGTGGGGTTAAGGGAGTTTGTAAGTGATTTTGAGGGCAGTGTTGTAAGTGGGTTGAGGGGGGTGTTGTAAAGGGTTTTGGGGGAGTGTTGTAAGTGGTGTTGAGGGCAGTTTGTAAGGGTTTTTAGGGCATGCTGTAAGCGGGTTGAGGACAGTTTGTAAGTGGGTGTTGAGGGGGTGTTGTTAAATGGTGTTGAGGGGAAAGTTGTAAGTGGTTTTGAGGGGTGTTTGTAAGTGGGTTTAGGGCAGTGTTGTAAGGGTTTGAGGGCAGTGTTGTAAAGGGGTTTTAAGGGCCGTTTGTAAGTGGTATGAGGGCAGTGTTTTAAGTGTGTGAGGGGGTGTTGTAAAATGGTGTTGAGGGCAGTGTTGTAAGGGTGTTGAAGGGAATTTTTTAAGTGGGGTTTAAGGCATGTTGTAAGCGGTGTTGAAGGATGTTTTTAATGGTGTTGAGGCAGTGTTTAAGTGGGTTAGAGCGTGTTGTAGGGGGTCTGAGGCCAATGTTGTAGTGGTGTTGAGGGGAGTGTTGTAAGTAGTGTTGAGGGCAGTGTTGATTGAAATTTTAGGGTAGTGTTCAAGTGGGGTTAAGGCAGTGTGTAAGTGGTTCAAGGGAAATTTTGTAAGTGGTGTTGAAGGCAGTGTTGAAAAGGGGGTTGAGGGATGTTTTAAGGGGTTGAGGGGATGTTGTAAGTATGTTGAAGGCAGTTTGTAAGTGGTGTTGAAGGCATGTTGTAAGTGGGTTGAAGGATGTTGAAGTTGGGATTGAAGCGTGTTGTAAGTGGTGTTGAAGGCAGGTTGTAAGTGGTTTTTGAAGCGTGTTTTAGGTGGGTTTAGGCCAATGTTGTAATGGTGTTGAGGGCAGTGTTGTAAGTGTGTTTAGGGGAAGTTGTAGGTTGATTGAGGGTTGGGTTTCAAGTGGGTTGAAGGCGTGTTGTAATGGTGTTCAAGGAAGTGTTGTAAATGGTTTAAGGCGTGTTTGGGAAAAGGGTGTTAGGGCAGGTTGTAAGGGGGTTGGGGGCAGTGGTAAGTAGTGTTTAAAGGGGGTTTTTAAGTGGTGTGAAGGGGTGTTGTAAGTGTGTTTAAGGTGTGTTGTAAAGGGGTATTTAGGGGAGTGTTGTAAATGGGTTAAGGGAGTGTTTAAGTGGTATTGAGGCAGGTTTAAATGGGTTTGAAGGGAGTTTGTAAGTGGGGTTAGGCAGTGTTTTAATGGGGTTGAAGGCAGGTTGTAAATGGGTTTTTAGGGGTTTTTGTAAGTGGGGTTGAGGGCAGTGTTGTAATTTTGGGGTTTAGGCAGGTTGTAATGGTGTTGAAAAGGGAGGTTGTAATGGTTTGAGGCAGTGTTGACTTAAAATAATTGCATGCAAACCCCTTCATTAAGAACAACCTGTGCCAACCCTGGGTATCTTAAAATTTGAATATGTTTTCCAAATAATTCCCTTTTTTTCATCCAGTACAGAATTATACACGGGAAAAATGAGTTAAATGAGGGAATCAGGCAAGTATATAATTTAGCATCTCGTTGGTATTTTAACCATTGATAATACTTGTCTAAACCCGCAAACTATGGATTCCGTTAAGACGGTGTCATCCAAGACCCTCTGGCTCAATGTGGGTATGACCCCTTCCGTAGTGGGGCCCGCCCCATGCGATTGCCTTAAGCTGCATCTATCTGACCCAGTAATAAGGTTATCTTCCGCCCGTGCTTAGCCAATCAAAACTCTGTAGTGAAAAACCCTTTTAAAATAATTGTCTGATTTCCTCATATCCACCTCACCTTAGGATTTGACCCCTTCAGGGCATTTCTTGGTGAAGATGGAATTGTGTCGTTGGAAAATTTACCTTCCACTGCAATTGACGACGCGATCAGGTCTCTTCACAACCGGATACTTGATGCTACTAATGCAACTTGCCAATTAGCTTCCACAAAGATCTACCAACAATATAAACCTACTAGGGAAATTAGAGATTGTATGAGAAATTATCAAACAAAATGTCAAAGGCATCTTCAAACGCGACAACCACCAGTAACTACATTGTATAGATTGAGGCAGGAATTAATTACCATGATTAGTCATTACAAAGGAGACTTATGGAAATTTCTAGTTCTCCAAGCTAACCAGTATAAACGTCAACCTGCAAAATTTTGGAGCAAGATTCGGCAACTTTTAGGGGCAAAGCACAAGGCTCCCAGTTACCTAATTCATACCTTCACTGATGATGATGAGGAGGAGGTTGAGATTAAACTTGATGATCCACAGGACCAGGCTAAGCTGATGGGTGATGTGTGGGAGAAAATTCTATCCCACAATAACAGTCGTCGATTTAATAAAAACCACTATCAGTTGGTCAATGACTGGAGAGATGAGAACTTAGTTGATCTCTAACCACTACCTTCCATCGATACATCCACTCTTGAAGACGCCCACCCGCTTACTAGACCTATTATACTACTTGAGATGAGTCAGGTTATTGGAAGAATGCGACATAGAGCCCCTGGTCTCTCTGGAATAACAATGAAACAAATAAAGTAATAAAGTAAAGTTCCTACCCAGAAATTGTAAACAGTCTTTGGTCAATATCTTTAATGCAATCTTGACCTCCGGACATTTTCCTGTGGTTTTTAAGACTGCGAAGCCCCAGAAAGACATCCACCAACCTGGGAACTATAGACCTATATCATTACTTGAAGTCACTGGCAAAATTCTTGAGAAGATCATTTCCAATAGATTAAACTATTATATGGAGTTTAATCACCTCTTTACAGAAAAACAATTTGGCTTTAGAACACATAGAGGTGCCCATCATGCAATAAATATTATTTTCGATGCTGTAGCGAGCCTAAAACATCAGGGCAATCTTGCCCTAATTGCCACCAGAGATGTTCATAAAGCTTTTGATAGCTTATGGCATGATGGTCTTATATACAAACTTATTGACCTACCAGACCATAACTGGACCTTTCTCAGATTTATATATAACTTCTTAACTCAAAGAAAAATCAATTCTACCTTTCATGGCAGGTCAACAGAGCCTTTTATACCGACAGCTGGTGTCCCACAAGGTTCATGTCTTAGTCCAATTCTATTCAATATTTATGTGAATAATCTTCCTGAACCAGAGTTTAATGATACAATTATAACGCAATTTGCAGATGATGGTATCCATGTCGTCTCGTCAACTCCTGTAACAGGAAAATATAAGTATTAGAGGGCCATAGAAAAAATGAATATTGAACTTCGTCGAACATCTAATTGAGAAAAGAAATGGAGAATTACGACCAACCCTGACAAAGTCCTGGTTAGCTCGATAGAATGTTTTGCATCAACCATCGAAGACAAGTGGAGTATCTCCATCAGAGGTACACCTGTAGCCATTAGAAACCCTAATAAGATCTTGGGATATGAAATAGACAGGCTGCTCCACTCAACATCTCACGTCAGTAAAAAGATCAACATAGCCAAAGCCTGTCTTAGTAGTCTATTTAGATTTAATCAAGCCCCCTCACACGTCAAAAAACATCTGTATAAAATGATGATAAGACCAATACTCGAATACCCATGTGTCCCAATGTCGTTAACAACAAAGACCAACATGCTAAAGTTGCAACGGGTCCAGAATACAGCTCTCCGCTTTATTACGGGTACCAGGAGGAGAGACAGAGTCAAAATGGCAGATTTACACGTACAGCAGGATATTACTGCCTTAAATGTACGCCTTGATATGATGAAGAAAAGCAACTCTATGCAATGCAAGAACTCTACATACCAGATAGAGAACATCCTCCCCAAGTTGAAAATACTACCGACTATATCATTAACACTCCTCCCCACAGGACCCAAAGAATGACTCTTCCACAGAGGCTGCTTCGCTTCATCCATAAAGACGATTACCATCGACCAGTGATCTTTAGCAACCTCCTGCAGATGAAGATGATTGGGTAACACGACAACCCTTCTATGTCTACTAAGAATATTATCGCCCCTAATTATGGAGATATCTTGTATAACTTTTCTACTTACACATCTACTATTAAAAATTCACTATATTTACTATTGGTGGACACCACCTTGAAAGAAGCTGACTTGTCCAGTAAATTCTCATGAATTGTCTAAATAATCATCGCCTTGTCTTGTTTAAATTTTCGTTATGCAATCGCAAAAAAAAAATAATAAAAACAAAAATAAAAAATAAAAAACGCATTTATATCTATTACCGATTCAGAGTCATGAACTTATATATCTGTTATATCTTTCTGACTCTGAGGGGTAAGTGTTATACCCCTTACAAAAATTTTTCTGTTAATACACACACACTTTTTAAATTGCACCAAAGTGGTTGTGTCACTTCCCTTTTATATCCTACCTCACTCCCCCTCCCACCCTTTTATCATATCTCTATCCTTACCCATCCTTCTCCCTTACCTATCCTTACCAAAGCTCTGGTCGTAAGTGACAATAGTTAGTTACATATCCACCTTTAAGGCAGAGAGAGTTATTGCCTCGTTTTCCACTATCTTTCGTACAAAACTTCTGTGCTGAATTGATAAACTCACTGCTTGGCGAAACTACTTCAAAATAAAGATACACAGGTATTGCACACGTGTTTAATCCTCGACACAGTAGTTATTCAAAGTGTCAGTTCTGGAAGCATGTTTGTGTTCGCTCATGTTTATTGACAGGTTCTTATCCGTTTCTGCGATATAATTTTTATCACGATCTTCACAAGACGTGTCATATATCTCGGCACTTTATTCTTGATTGTGTGTTGTGTTGTGCCTTGTGAGAGACCAGACCAGCAGGTGTGTAGTCCTTGATGCCTGGCCATTCCATTATGCAGTGCTGCAACGTGTGCCCAGACCAACATGTATGTAGTCCTCGATGCCTGATCACTACATTATGCAGTGCTGTAACGTGTACCCAAACCAACAGGTGTAGTCCTTGATGCCTGATGCTGCAACGTGCGCTCTTGCATAGGTCTTCAACCTGGAATACTAAAGATCACTGGGCTCGTCTGCTGAGTCAACTTTTACTTGCCACACGTAGCGATATCCCAACCTAACTTGCTGTTACAATGTCGCACCACTTGGTAGACACTCTGAATGTGAGACACGGCATTTAAACCTTACAATGAAGAGGAGGCTGGAGACGGTACGGGTGTCATGTTTGATAGCAATGCATAGTGTGACTATTATGCAGATACTTCGGAGCTGAGATACTGGAGCTGAGATACTGGGGTTAGCAAAGGAGCAATTCTGTAATAATACACAAATAACCCGTACATAGGAGAAAGAAGCTTATGACCAAGTTTTGGTCCGACTTGGAGGCTGAGGAGGGGCTTCTGAGGTGGTTGGGCATTTATAGAAGATGAAACAGCATAAGATGACCGAGAGGGGAGTATAAATCTGAGGAAGGAAGGATGAGTAAGGGTTGTCCCAGGAAAGTTGGGAGGAGTGTGTGAACGTGGTAGATCGGAATGAGTAAGATATTCAGGGAAACTGGTTAGCTGGAATTGATTCTCTCTACTGGAGGGGGTAAGTACAGTCCCTTCGCTCTGATGGAGAGGTTGGGAACCTGCAGTCCGAAGGACTGCAATTTATGAATGTATATATATATATATTATATATATATAAAATATATATATATATATATTATATAATTTTATATATGTCGTGCCGAATATGTAAAACTGGTCAATTAGCAAGAACTCATTTAAAATTAAGTCCTTTCTGAAATTTTCTCTTATATGTTTAAAGATATATTTTTTTTCATTAATGTTAATGTAAATTTTTTTAATTTTGTACCAAAAGAATCTTAGAAAACTTCCCTAGCCTTATTATAACAAGATCATTTTATTTTAGCCTAAACAAACTAAATATATTTTAAATACGTTTACAATAGTTTAGTACTAAACAAACACAATCAAATATATTTTTTCCGTTAGGTTCAGAATGATTTGGCGAAATTATTGCATACACAAATTTTCACTTGTCCTATATGGCAAGATGAGCGTTGCTATTTAAGCCAAGATCGCAAGTTCTGCCTATTCGGCACGACATAATATATATATATATATATATATAAATATATATTATATATAAATATATATATATATATATGTGTGTGTGTGTGTGTGTGTGTGGGGGGGGGGGAGAAGGGTAAATGTATATATATATATATAATATATATATAATATATAATATATATATATGTGTGTGGTGTGTGTGTTGTGTGTGTGTGGTGTGTGTGTGTGTGTGTTTTGTGTGTGTGTGTGTGTGTAAGTGTGTGTGTGTGTGTGTGTGGGGGGAGAGAAGGGTAATGAGGGTATCCAAAAATTTAGGTAATGAAAGATTGGATATCAAATTGGAAGGAGAGAGTAAGGAGGAAGCATGTCAAGTCACTAGGCATATTAAGTTTTCTGATTTGTTGTTTTTGTGGTCAACAGCGTCGAGAGTTTAGTGGCTTCCTGGGAGGCTGCCTAAAGTCTCAGGTTCGAGGTTAAGCCAGTCGGCAGTATTGAGCTTTGCTTTAAAACCACTTGGGAGAAAGTACGCATTTTGTACACCCCAAGCCAGGCCACACATGACTTCGGTGCCAAGCAAACGCATGGCGGCTTAGCGTGCATAGTACTGTTACTGCTGTATCCCAGAGTCGAGATTCCTATAGTGTGAGATACATGTTTGTAAAATATATCGCTTGTTCTATGAATAATATATATATATAAATATATATATATATTATATATATATTATATAAATTATATATATAATATATAAAATATATATATATAATATTGTATATCTATAATATATATATATATATATATATATATATTATATATAATTTATATTATATATATATATATATTATATATATATATATTATATATATATAATATTATATTATATTTTTATATAAAATATATATTATATATATATATATATATCTTTAAAAATTTTATAAAAATATAGGGAAGTATCACCTCTATAGCGGGGACTGGGGACCCTCATCCTCAGAGGAAGACAATAAACGTACCTTAGGGAAAACTCAAGGCTCTCATAAGAACATAAGAAAGGAGGAACACTGCAGCAGGCCTGTTGGCCATACTAGGCAGATCCTTTAAAATTTAAATCCCACTAACAAACATTTGACCAACCCAATTTTCAATGCTACCCAAGAAATAAGCTCTGATGGCAAGTTCCCACTCAAATCCAACCTCTCCCACTCATGTTTTTTATCCAACCAAAATTTTGAAACTCCCCAAAGTCCTACCCTCAATAACCCAACTAGGTAGACTGTTCCACTCATCTACTACCCATTTCCAAACCCAATACTTTCCTATGCCCTTTTTAAAATCTAATCTTATCTAATTTAAATCCATTACTGGGGGTTCTCTCTTGGAAAGATTATCCTCAAGACCTTATTAATATCCCCTTTATTAATACCTATCTTCCACTTAATACACTTCGATCAGGTCTCCCCTCATTCTTCGTCTAACAAGTGAATGTAACTTAAGAGTCTTCAATCTTTCTTCATAAGGAAGATTTCTAATGCTATGTATTAATTAGTCATCCTACCTGAATGTTTTCTAACGAATTTATGTCCATTCTGTAATATGGAGACCAGAACTGAGCTGCATAAATCTAGGTGAGGCTTATAATGATGTATAAAGCTGCAGTATGACCTCTGGACTTCTGTTGCTTACACTTCTTGATATAAACCCCCAGAAAATCTATTTCCCTTTAAATTCGACGCTAGGCATTGCTGTCTTTGTTTAAGGTTGCTGCTTACCATAACCCCCAAGTCCTTTTCGCAATCCCCGGAGCTGTTTGAATATTTTCTTCTCCTACCACCCCCTATATTTTATATTCTATGTGAACATTTATTAATAAACAGAATACATTTACAGAAAAACACAAACATGAATACAATGGTACAATGTATTAAAGATCATGAATTTCCTCCAGCTCCTCCAAAGCCGGACGCGAGCCAAGTATGCAGCAAGCATTTCCCCTCTGGATGGCCACACTGAAGCTCTGGAACATGAAAGTGGCTGCCCTTGGGTCCCTGGTGGTGTCGATGAGTCTGGAACCAAGTTCTTTAAGGAAACATATGTGGCATTTTTTCCCCCATGATCCCAAGGTCTCTGATCCCACTGGGACAAATTGATACTGTTGGCTTATGTCCCTGTACTTGCTGATCTTGTACTCCTCCCTGTGGTCAGCAGCTCCTCCCTGTCGCCCAACACTGTGATGGATATAGGTGACAGCCAGTGTGGACACACAGGTATAATCCCATGCTAAGAGCTTGCCATTCTTCCAAGGATAGATGGTGATCCCGTCGGGGCGGATTGCTGGGTTGTGGGTATTGTTGGCTACAAGTGATCGGGGCTCACTCTCGGCTGGGCATCCAGCTGTAGCAAGGTTCTCTTTATGATGTCGTTGACCCTCATTGTGTCTTCCCATGCCACCCCTTGGTTTTGGAACAGTTATGACCATGTAGACCATATTGGTCTGCTTGCGCTTCGCCGCAAAAAACGTAGATTCTGTGTGAATTGGGGCAAAAAGGGTGGCAGAGCCATGCGTACGGAGGGTCTTAGGGCGAGTTGCTTTCCCATTGCCGATATGGGAACTTTTTGGGGGAAGTCCCGGAGTTAGGTGCGCTCACAGCCTTCAGACGGGCAGTCTCTCTATCTGATTTTACAGCCCTGAGCATGTTGGCAAGCACCTTTTCAGCGATTGGGGTATCCCCGCTTGGACTGTGAGCCAGTGCTGCACTAGCGTTTTGGGGCTGGACAGCAAGAGATTCAGTGAGGGGACTGGCATACTAGGGTCTGTATTCCTGCTGAGTACTGAGGTTATCAAGAAGAATTTGTCTTATCAACTCGTTTGATGCTATGGAAGAGGATAGGAAAGCTGGTAGAGCAATCTGGGAGGATATATATATATATATTATATATATATATATATAATATATAAAATATATATAATAATATATATATTAATATATATATATTATCACACTGGCCGATTCCCACCAAGGCAGGGTGGCCCGAAAAAGAAAAACTTTCACCATCATTCACTCCATCACTGTCTTGCAGAAGGGTGCTTTACACTACAGTTTTTAAACTGCAACATTAACACCCCTCCTTCAGAGTGCAGGCACTGTATTCCCCTCTCCAGGACTCAAATCCCGGGCCTGCGGTTTTCCCCGAACCCCTTCATAAATGTTACTTTGTCACACTCCAACAGCACGTCAAGTATTAAAAACCATTCGTCCCCCATTCACTCCTATCAAACACGCTCACGCACGCCTGCTGGAAGTCCAAGCCCCCCGCACACAAAACCTCCTTTACCCCCCCCCCTCCAACCTTTCCTAGGGCCCACCCCTACCCGCCTTCCTTCCACTACAGAACTGATACACTCTTGAAGTCATCTGTTTCGTTCCATTCTCTCTACATGTCCGAACCACCTCAACAACCCTTCCTCATCCCTCTGGACAACATTTGGTAATCCCGCACCTCCTCCTAACTTCCAAACTACGAATTCTCTGCATTAAATTCACACCACACATTGCCCTCAAACATGACATCTCCACTGCTCCAGCCTTCTCCTCGCTGCAACATTCATCACCCATGCTTCACACCCATATAAGAGTGTGGGTAAAACTATACTCTCATACATTCCCTCTTTGCCTCCAAGGACAAAGTTCCTTTGTCTCCACAGACTCCTAAGTGCCCCCACTCACCCTTTTCCCCTCATCAATTCTATGATTCACCTCATCCTTCATAGACCCATCCGTGACACGTCCACTCCCAAATATCTGAATACATTCACTTTCCCCCATACTCTCTCCCTCCAATCTGATATCCAATCTTTCATCACCTAATATTTTTGTTATCCTCATAACCTTACTCTTTCCTGTATTCACTTTTAATTTTTTCTTTTGCACAAACCCCACCAAATTGATCCCCCAATCTCTGCAACTTCCTTTTAGAATCTCCCAAGAGCACAGTGTCATCAGCAAAGAGCAACTGTGACAACTCCCACTTTATATGTGATTCTTTATCTTTTAACTCCCCGCCTCTTGTCAAGACCCTCGCGTTTACTTCTCTTACATATATTTATATATATTTATATTTATATAAAATTTATATATATATATATATATATATACATATATATATTTTATATATATTATAATATATATATATATATATATTTTATATAATATATATATATATATAAATATATATGTATTTTTCAACAAGTCGGTCGTCTCCCACCGAGGCAGGGTGACCCAAAAAAAAAGAAAGAAAATCCCCAAAAAGAAAATACTTTCATCATCATTCAACACTTTCACCACACTCACACATTATCACTGGGTTTTGCAGAGGTGCTCAGAATACAACAGCTTAGAATCATATACGTTTTAAAGATACACAACATATCCCCCCAAACTGCCAAATTTCCCAAACCCCTCCTTTAAAGTGCAGGCATTGTACTTCCCATTTCCAGGACTCAAGTCCGACTATTATGAAAAAAACCGGTTTCCCTGAATCCCTTCACTAAATATTACCCTACTCACACTCCAACAGATCGTCAGGTCCCAAGTATCATTCGTCTCCATTCATCCTTCTAAAAACGCCCCATGCATGCTTGCTGGAAGTCCAAGCCCCTCGCCCATAAAACCTCCTTTACACCCTCTTTCCAACCCTTCGAGGACGACCCCTACCCCTCTTTCCTTCCCCTGTAGATTTATATGCTTTCCATGTCCTTCTACTTTGATCCATTCTTTTCTAAATGACCAAACCACCTCAACAACCCCTCTTCTGCCCTCTGACTAATGCTTTATTAACTCCACCCCCTTCTCCTAATTTCCACACTCCGAATTTTCTGCATAATATTTACACCACACATTGCCCTAGACAGGACATCTCCACTGTCTCCAACCGTCCCCCTCGCTGCTGCATTTACCACCCAAGCTTCACATCATATAAGAGTGTTGGTACTATGATACTTTTATACATTCCCTTCTTTGCCTCCATAATAACGTTTTTTGACTCAAAATATACCTCAACGCACCCCTCACCTTTTTTCCCTCATCAATCTATGATTAACCTCATCCTTCATAAATCCATCCGCCGACACTTCAACTCCCAAATAAACTGAAAAATTTCACTTCTTCCATACTCCTCCTCCCCAATTTGATATCCAATTTTTCTTTATCTAAATCATTGATGCCCTCATCACCTTACTCTTTTCTATGTTCACTTTCAAAATTTCTACCTTTACACACATTCTCAAACTCATCCACTAACCTTTGCAATTTTTCTTTAGAATCTCCGTAAGCACAGTATCATCAGCAAAAAGTAACTGGGGTCAATTCCCCTTTTGAATTTGATTCCCCATAATTTAATCCCACCCCTCTCCCGAACACCCTAGCATTTACTTCTTTTTACAACCCATCTATAAATATATTAAACAACCTTTGGGGACATTACACATTCCTGTCTAAGACCTACTTTTACCGGGAAGTATTCTCCCTCTCTTCTACACACCCTAACCTGAGCCTCACTATCCTCTAAAGCTCTTTTCAGCATTAGTAACTTACCACCTATTCCATATACTTGCAACATCTGCCACATTGCTCCTCTATCCACTCTATCATATGCCTTTTCTAAATCCATAAATGCAATAAAAACTTCCCTTGCTCATCCGCAAATTTTACATCTGTCTTACCTCTAATTCTTTCAATTATAACCTACCGTATACTTTTCCCGTATACTCAGTAAACTTTTCCTCTATAATTTTTACAATCTCTTTTGTCCCCTTTCCCTTTATATAAAGAGACATACATGCTCTCCGCCAATCCCTAGGTACCTTTCCCCCCTTTCATACATTTATTAAACAAAAGTACAACCACTCCACACTATATCCCCCCCTGCTTTTAACATTTCTGTCATGATCCCATCAGTTCCCGCTGCTTTACCCCCTTTCAATTCTACGTAATGCCTCACTACCTCCACCACACTTAGATTCTGCTCTTCTTCACTCCCAAAAGATGGTATAAACCCCCCTGGCCAGTGATGAAATTACCCCCTCCCTTTCTTCCTCAACATTTTTAAAATTCCTCAAAATATTCTCGCCATCTACCTAATACCTCCCTCTCCCCCTCTACTAACTCCCCTACTCTGTTTTTAACTGACAAATCCATACTTTTTCCCCAGGCTTTCTTAACTTGTTTAACTCACTCCAAAATTTTTTTATTTTCATTAAAATTTCTTGACAGTGCCTCTCCACTCTTTCATATGCTCTCCTTTTGCACTCTCTCACCACTCTCTTCACCTTTCTTTTTCTCTCCATACTCTGCTCTTTTTAAAACACTTCTGCTTTGTAAAAACCTCTTGTAAGCTACCTTTTTCTCTTTTATCACACCCTTTCCTTCTTCATTCCACCAATCACTCCTCTTTCTTCCTGCCCCCACCCTCCCATGACCACAAACTTCTGCCCACATTCTAATACTGCATTTTTAAAACTATTTCCAACCCTCTTCAACCCCCCCACTACTCATCTTTGCACTAGCCCACCTTTCTGCCAATAGTCGCTTATTAAACTCGCCTGAACCTCCCCCTCCCTTAGTTTATACACTTTCACCTCCCTCTTACTTGTTGTTGCCACCTTCCTCTTTTCCCATCTACCTCTTACTCTAACTGTAGCTACAACTAAATAATGATCCGATATATCAGTTGCCCCTCTAAAACATGTACATCCTGGAGCCTACCCATCAACCTTTTATCCAATAATACATAATCTAACAAAATACTTTCATTACGTGCTACATCATACCTTGTATGTTTTTGTATCCTCTTTTCATAAAATATGGGATTACTTATTTCCAAATTTCTTTCTAAAACATAGCTCAATTAAAGGCTCCCCATTTACATTTAAACCCTGGCACCCCAAATTTACCCACTACTCCCTCCCTAACTTTTAAACCCCCTTTAGCATGAAATCCCCAACCACCAATTACTCTCACACTTGATTCAAAACTCCCCACGCATTCACTCAACATTTCCAGAAAACTCTCTCTCTCCTCTACACTTCTCTCTTCTCCAGGTGCATACGCGCTTGCTATAAAACCCCCTTTTCACATCCAATCTTTATTTTACTCCACATAATCCTTGAATTTATACATTTGTAGTCCCTCTTTTCCTGCCATAGCTTATCCTTCAAATTATTGCTACTCCCTTTTACTCTA
>NW_026491289.1:0-21198 GCF_026875155.1 Cherax quadricarinatus
TCAAGCCCAATGTACCCCATTTTTGGCAACCCGCTAACCAGCTGATAGTCAAAGATCAAAATGAATTTTTTATGGGGAGAACCACAGTATTTGGTTAACACAAGCCTATCCGATGTTATCCTGACGCCAAATGACTTCGAACAGGCAATAAATGACATCCCCATGCACTCTGCCCCAGGGCCAGACTCATGGAACTCCGTGTTCATCAAGAACTGCAAGAAGCCCCTATCACGAGCCTTTACCATCCTATGGAGAGAGAGCATGGAGACGGGGGTCGTCCCACAGTTACAAAAAACAACAGATATAGTCCCACTCCACAAAGGGGGCAGTAAAGCAACAGCAAAGAACTACAGACCGATAGCACTAACATCCCATATCATAAAAATCTTTGAAAAGGGTCCTAAGAAGCAAAATCACCACCCATCTAGAAACCATCAGTTACACAACCCAGGACAACAATGGGTTTAGAACAGGTCGCTCCTGTCTGTCTCAACTATTGGATCACTACGACAAGGTCTTAGAATGCACTAGAAGACAAAAAAAAATGCAGATGTAATATATACAGACTTTGCAAAACCCTTTTGGGCCCAAGTGTGACCATGGAATAATAGTCCCACAAAATGCGTGCTAAAGGAATAACAGGAAAAGTCGGTCGATGGATCTATAATTTCCTCACTAACAGAACACAGAGAGTAGTAGTCAACAAAGTAAAGTCCGAGGCAGCTACGGTGAAAAGCTCTGTTCCACAAGGCACAGTACCGCTCCATCTTGTTCCTCATCCTCATATCTGACATAGACAAGGATGTCAGCCACAGCACCGTGTCTTCCTTTGCAGATGACACCCGAATCTGCATGACAGTTTTCTTCCATTGCAGCACTGCAAGGCTCCAGGCGGACATCAACCAAATTTTTTCAGTGGGCTGCAGAAAACTTTTATGAAGTTAAACGATGAGAAATTTTCAATTACAGTGGGACCCCCGCATAACGATTACCCCCAAAATGCGCCCAATTATGTAAGGTAATTATGTAAGTGCGTTTGTACATGTAGTTTGGGGGTCTGAAATGGACTAATCTACTTCACAATATTTCTTATGGGAACAAATTCGGTCAGTACTGGCCCCTGAACAAACTTCCGGGGAGTGAAAAAATATCGTTAACCGGGGGTCCACTGTACTCAGATAAGGTAAACACGAGGAAAATTAAATCTTCATCAGAGTACAAAACAAATTCTGGCCACAAAATAGAGCGAAACACCAATGTCAAAGCCCTGGGAGTGATCATGTCGGAGGATCTCACCTACAAGGACCATAACATTGTATCAATCGAATCTGCTAGAAAAATGACAGGATGGATAATGAGAACCTTCAAAATAGGGAGGCCAAGCCCATGATGACACTCTTCAGGTCACTTGTTCTATCTAGGCTGGAATATTGCTGCACACTAACAGCACCTTTCAAGGCAGGTGAAATTGCTGACCTAAAAATGTACAGAGAACCTTCACGGCGCGCATAAGGAGATAAAACACCTCAATTACTGAGAGCGCTTGAGGTTCCTAAACCTGTATTCCCGGAACGCAGGTGGGAGAGATACATGATTATATACATTTGGAAAATCCTGGAGGGACTAGTACTGAACTTGCACACGAAAATCACTCACTACGAAAGCAAAAGACTTGGCAGACAATGCAACATTCCCCCAATGAAAAGTAGGGGTGTCACTACACGTTTTAAGAGACATACAATAAGTGTCAGGGGGCCAAGACTGTTCAACTGCCTCCCAGCATACATAAAGGGTAATTACCAACAGACCCCTGGCAGTCTTCAAGCTGGCACTGGACAAGCACCCAAAGTCGGTTTTCCCGACCAGCCGGGCTGTGGCTCGTACGTTGGTTTGCATGCAGCCAGCAGTAACAGCCTGGTTGATCAGGCTCTGATCCACCAGGAGGCCTGGTCACAGACCGGGCCACGGGGACGTTGACCCCCGAACTCTCTCCAGCTAAACTCCCGGTAAACAACTGACATAGGCTCATAAGGGGCTGCCTCAACCCCCTTTAAAATCCCTCTTGTGGAAAAATCTGGCCACAATTTTCTCCAAGCAGAGTTCAAAGTCTTGGGAGTCACTCCCTCCCAAGCCCTTACCCATAAGGCTTTTGCAATGGAGAATACTGAAGTGTTCTTCCCAAAAAACTCTTTGGGTCAAGTGAGTGTCCCGAGGTCACATTAAAACACCTTTCAAACACTGCTTGGTGTAGAGTTTTTTAAAGTTTGAAATGACTTGCTGGTCCATGGGCTGGAGGAGAGGAGTGGTATTCAGGGCAAGACTTTACTGTGATGAACCTAAACTCCTTCAGAATTAGGTCATCCAAGCAGGTGCACTGTCCATTTTCGGGGCACTTGAGATTCAATTTCTTTTCCAGGGGGTAATTCTTCACACTAGGGCCAAACACTTCATTGAACCAAATCGACAAAAATGTCCCTCGTGACCCATGCCTTATTATTAGATCTCCAAAACACACACAATTTACTCTTCATAACATTGTTTTTCTTGAACACTCTGGACTTCAGATGGAACACTAGAAAGGGCTTCATTTTGAAATCCCCACTAGCATTAGCACAAAACTGAGCCCCAGGGTCTTTCATAGGCTTGTGTCCTGGCAGCCCCTTTTCCCTTCCTGAGTAATGTGGGTTTCTTTTTAGGCATTTTCTTCCAAAAGAGGCCTTTTTCGTCACAATTGAACACTTGTTCAGGTTTCATCCTTATCCTATTACTCCTTGAATTCCCCAAAAATTTTTTTCAGCGTTTTTGTCAGAACTGGCAGCCTCCCCATGCCTATCATACTGTTTGCAATATCTTTTTTAAAATCTCCCAAACCAACTTTGCGGGCCCTTTAAAATTCACTCACATCACCACTAGTTGGGGAAATTTTTCTTTACAAATCGTCATGAACCGCCTACCTTTTCCAAAAAAGCGACGTAATAAGACATCTCCTGCAATTTTTTTTCTCGTTTTAACCACACCAATAATAACTTTCTAAAACATTTTTCAGTACTGGTGATCCATTTTTGTCAGATTTTTTACCCCCTTTGCAACAACAGAAATCTTTGATTTCCTTTTTCTGGCTATGATGGAAAATTTGGTTGTACGGGATTTTTTTTAAACACCCTGGCCGTTCCCCCACACGACCCAATTCATTTTGTTCAATGATTTTTTTTCTTAATTCCCCTTCTTAAATTAAACCCTTCTTTACCAAAGGCTTGGCACTTTGAGTTTTCCCTTTGGACCCATGGTAGTTATTTAGCACTTGAAGCACTAAAATAAGGAAATTATAAAAATTTTCGCATGAACACGGAGGGGACCGTGCTCACTGGAAAACAATGGCCCGGGGGTGGGAAGGGGGCCCGAGGTGGCTCAGGCGTGAGTACCGTCCAGGAGAAAGACAATTACGAGTTAACGGCCCCTTTTTGCGAGCCAATTTCAGACAAAATAAGGGGACTACAAATTTTTCCGAAGTAGAGACTTTCATCCCGGGACAATTATTGAGGGACCCTGTATTTTATATGACACTGAAAATTATACTTAGTGTACCTGTACCTAAATCGTATACAGGGACCCCCGGTTAACGATTTTTTTTTCACTCCAAAAAGTATTTTCAGGTCCCAGTATGACCGAATTTGTTCCCATAAGGAATATGTGAATAGTTAGTCCATTTCAGACCCCCAAACTACACGTACAAAGCACTTACATAAAACACTTACAAAAATTTGGTCGCATTCGGAGGGATCTTTATGGGGGGGGCCATGTACAGTGGCCCCCCGCATAACGAGGGCATCCCATACTTTTTTTCCGCATACCGATTACTTTTAATCAAAAAATTTTTTTTCCCGGCATACCGATTAAAAACCCCTTACCGATTTTCGTCCGAACGCGTCCAATGTGCCCTCACCAGCCTCACTGTCCCGGCCGTCCCATTGTTTACCAGCCAGCCTCCGCGTAAACCCAAAGAAAAACCTCGGAATATTTCGTATTATTACAGTTTTTTTCGGGCTTTTTCGGGAAAATAAGTGACCATGGGCCCCAAGAAAGCTTCTATGCCAACCCTACCCCTAAAAAGGGTAAGAATTACTATAGAAATGAAGAAAGAGATAATTGAAAGTATGAAAAGTGGAGTGCGTATAGCCACCTATCAAGCTGTACAAAAAACCCCCAATAAACCCCATCGTACTATTGGGGCACCAGAAAGACAATCAAGGAAGGTTTTTCTTGCCAAAGGTCAACTTGTTTTCGAAAAAAAGATCGCAAGTGATGGAAGATTTTGAAACTCTTATGGTGTGGATAAATGAAAAACAGCTAGCAGGAGATAGCATCTCTCAAGCGATATATGTGAAAAGGGTAGGAAGTTCATGAGGATTTAAAAAAAAAAACCTGCAACTAGTGATTGTGAGTAAATTTTAAGGCCAAAAAGGGTTGGTTTGAGAGTTTAAAGCGTAGGGGCATCCATAGTTGATAAGGCTGGTAGGCTGCCATTCGGACCCCAAAGCGGCTGAAAAATATGTGCAGGAATTAAGGGAGTACATAGAAACGAAGGACTGAAACCTGAAAAAGGTTTAATTTGATAAACAGGCCTGTTCGGGAAGAAAATCCCAACAGGACCTAATTACTCAGGAGGAAAAGGCACTCCGGGGACTAACCTATGAAAGACAGGCTTACTTTGTTGATGTGTGCCAATGCAACTGGGTTTGCAAGTGAAGCCTTTATTATGTATCACTCTGAAATCCCAGAGCGTTCAAAAAGAATGCCCTCAAGGATTTTTGTGTGTTGTTGGGGAGGGCAAACAGTAAGGCGGGGTCACTAGGGTTTTTTCTATAATGGTTACACCATCATTTGCCCCCAATGTAAAAAATTTAAACCTAACTGAAAAGAAATTAGACAAAAGGCCCCCTGGTGTTAGACAATCCCCTGGTCATCCTACAGACTGGCAAGCGACTTTATGGGGGCAAAGAGCTTCATTAAGGGGGAAATTTTTTTCCTCCTAATACCAGCCTCCCTGCACCATGGACCGCAGGTTTTTGCAAACTTCAAAAAAAACTGTACACAAAAACCTGTTTGAAAGGTGCTTTGTAATGACCTCAGAAACTCAACTGACTTAAAAGTTTTTGGGGAGATCACTTTAATATCCTCAATTTTGTAAACCTTTTAGTAAGGCTTTGGGGGGAAGTGACAAGAGGCCTTGAAATCGCTTGGAAGAAACTGTGGCCCGAATGTGTAGCAAAAGGGATTTTTTAAGGGGTTTGAGGCTAACCCTGAGAATCCTTGCCGTTGAGAATCCATTGTGGCATTTGGGAAAGTCCCTTGGGGGTTTGGGGTTTGTGGGGGGGGGTGTGGAAAATTGGTGGGGAGGACAAAAGAAGAAAAACCACGATGAGCTGATAGATCAAAATTCAAGAGCAAAAGGCCAGACCTGGGGAAACGGTTCAGAGGAGGGGAAGAGAAATTTAAAGAAAATTGCCTACCAAAATAAAGGAAAACTTTTCTAAGTGGCTTGAAGTTTCAAACCTTCTGGATGAAAATCACCCTCACACAGTATTGCAAGCCGTGCTGGGGTTATTACACTGACAAATGTTGTGAAACACTTTAGGGAAGTCATAAAGGAACGAGAGGTACAGGCCCCTAGGACAGATACTTGTGCGAAAGAACCCGTGACTCTGAACTGGCCCCTTGGATTAAAAAAAAAAGGGAAGTAACCCCCCAAAAGGCTTTCACCTCAATCTAATGGAAGGGGGTTCCCCCTTTAAACAGTAAGAAAAAAATGCCTCCCCCCTCCCTCCCAAAACAATCCACCAGATCTTAATAAAAAGTAATGTCATTTAATTGTGCATGCCTTTTTTTTATTGTGTGATTTAAAATTAACTTTATGTGTAAAAAAAAAATTTTTTTCATACTTTTTGGGGGCTTGCACGGGATTTTTTTATTTCCTTATTTCTTATGGGAAAAATTCTTCGCATAACGATTATTTCGCAAACAATTTATCCCTTGACGGATTAAAATCGTTAAACCGGGGGGGCCACTTATTACACACTGTGCTGGCAGCAGTACAATTTTAAAACACCAAGTCTCTCTACTCTTAAGACACCATAAGGAAAATTTTTTCCCGGGGTTTAGGCTGGCTGACAAATAGGGGACAGCGAGTTTTCATAAATGGGAAAATCAGGATGGGGACACAGCACAAGCGGTGTTCCCCAGGGTCGTTGGGGCCCCTGTTGTTCACAAACAAAAAGACATAATGAAGGGAAAAAATAAACATTAGCAAATTTGCTGATGACACCAAAACAGGCCGTCCAATTCATTCTAATGAGGGCATTAAGGACTCCAGAATATTTTAAAAGACTCTGCAGTGGTAGAAGTGGCAGATGCAGTTTTAAAACCCCTTTTAGGGTTGACAGGCCCTCCCGAGACTTGTTTTTCAGGTCGGCAAAATTTCAAAAAAAAAAAAAATTTTTTTTTTCTAAAAGAAAACTAGAAATCTTTTTCCCCCATCATAATGACACCAAAATAGATATTTGTGGGAAACTTACGGGGAAATTTTGCTCTCGCAAAATTAGCAGTCCCCGACATGTTTACGCATCGGCGATTTTGCCCCTTTGAGGCCCCATTTTCGGCCAAATTTCCCGTGTACTAGTCGCAAAAATCATAACTATTTCTCTAGAACCCATTTTTTCTATTTAATGAGTACAAGAAACCACCCATTATGATTTTAATTTGATACAGTGGGCAGAAATTTTGCAATTTTGCCAATTTACACAAATTTCAAAAGATGCCAATTTCCAAATTGGGTCCAGAATAAAAAAAAAGCATTCCTGGCACTAAAAAAAACATTTTCCCCTGTTCGTTTGTCACATCCCCGGGGCCCCTCTTATATTTCTTTTTCTTTCCACTTTAATTTTTTTCTTACAAAAAAAAAAGAAGATTTACTGTTATGTGACTACGCATTTGTGAGAAATGGTATAAATAAATCACACCTTGTAAAGAATATTAGACTCACATTGACGTTACTGGACGCTTTGGGAAAATTTGTTTTTCTTTTGAAATTTGGTAAAAAACGAAAATTTTTTTGCTAATTTGACTCAATTCAAGGTATTTTCATTGTAAAACCCTTTAAAAACATCTCAATTTTTGTAATATGTCTTTCCCTTCTATAAAATGAGACCCCAAAAAAAACTAGAATACAAAAATAAAATACCATACAAAATACAGTGCAAAGTCGCGTTTTTTTCCAAAAAAACAAGTTTTTTTTTCTCTCATTATGCCTGTGTCTGCGGGTTTTTTTTTTTACTACACACAGTGACCACATAGACCCATTCTTTCATATGTATCCCCTACCAGCTTTCTCCACTAAAATTTGAAGGTGCTAGAATTTTTAGGCGTACTAGTACGTAAAAAACCCCTGGGTCGTAAGCCGACTAGTACGGCTGAACCCTCAAAGGGTTAATATAAAAAATGCAAAGTTCTAAATGTTTGACGGAAAATAACCATGCCACAAAATAAACTAAATAATGCAGATCTTAATATTACAGTGGATTAGTGCTCGCAATAAAGCTAACAGAATCCTTGGCTTCATAGCAAGAAGTACAAATAATCAGGATGTTCTTCAACTCTATATATCTTTGGTTAAGCCTCATTTAGATTATGCTGCACAGTTTAGTCACTGAAATTACAGAATGGATATAAATGCACTGGAAAACGTACAAAGGAGGATGACGAAGTTATCCCATGTATCAGAAATCTTCCCAATGAGGACAGACTGAGGGCCTGAACCTGCACTCTCTAGAAAGGCATAGAATTAGGGGGGATATGACTGAGGAATTAATAAATGGGATGTAAATAGCGTGCTAAAAATAACCCAACATATACAGGACTCACAGCAACGGCCCTTTAAATTGGAAAAAAATCAAATTCAGGAAGGATATAGGAAAGCACTGGTTTGGTAAAAGAGTCGTGGATGAGTGGAACAAACTCCTGAGTACCATCATAGACACTAAGGACGTTGTGTAGTTTTAAAAATAGGTTGAATAAATACACGAGTGGGTGTGGGTGGGTGAGAGTTGGACCTGACTAGCTTGTGCTACTAGGTCGGATGCACTGCTCTTCCCTTAAGTGACGTGTCTGACCTCACTAGTCAGGGGCAATGGCTTAAGCCATTTGGGCGAAATGGAGCTGCCTCGCATAGGCCAGTAGACCTGCTGCAGTGTTCCTTCTCTTTATGTTCATAAGTTCTTAACAATATAATCTCTTGGGTGAAATTAAATGTCATATACAGTATATCTATAATATATTAAAAATTATATAAGAAGAAACATGCAAAGTAACTAACAGGAATAAATTACAAAATGTGAGATGTGGTACCCCAGGTGACTTGTAACCCAAACATCAGAAAAAATGTGTACACTATAATATTACTGGGGCTAACTAGCAAATTATTTCTTTCGTATGCCTTCACCCAGAACATCATTTTTTTCTAAAAATGGTGTTACAGGAGAATGGGAGTGTTCTTTATTTATTCTACTGCATCAACGTGGAGACAACTTGTAATGATGTAAAGTGTTTGTATTATGGAATAATAAAAACCCAAAATCCGGACACTTTCGTCTCTCTGTTTACATACTGAGCCTCTCTGTCCCCTCATTCTCTCTCTCTCTCTCCCTCTCTCTCGTTTATTCGTTTTATCTCATTTACTCACCTCTCACCCTACATAAAGACTAAAAAATATTTTAAGGTAAATGAATGAACTGTAATGTAATTTATCACTCTGGGGCACTTTAAATGTCATAGTATATTATGTGTGGGTGAGGTTTGGGGTGGGCTGACCTGGCTATTTACCATACCTCCCACACCTGACTTCCAACAAATAAATAAACCCCCCCTCACCCACTTTAAAGACTAAAATATTTTAAAACCAGTCTACGAACCTTTCCGAAGCTTGAAGTTTCTTACTAAAATTGGGGTTGACAGTATTAAAGGGCCCTTTTGCAGGTCAAAGGTTACCTCCCTATGAGTTCCCCCTTTGACATTTCAGTTCTCAGGTAACCCATCAGATTAATTAGGGGGGGTCCCGGGTTTTAAAGGGGGATTTCTAAAGCCCGATTAAAAGTATGGAGAATGTTGTTGTCATTAAGGTTTAACTCTTGAGAGTACCCGCCCTCTCTGAATTTAGATATTTATGGTATATAACGGGCCTTATTTGCTTACATCGACCTACATTTTTCTTGAAGATAGGGAAAACCTTCCCCTCCTTGAACCCCTCCGGTACGGTTTTTGGGGGTGATTGAAGATTTATTATGTGAGAAATGGGGATTGACAGTTCAGAAGCACCATCTTTTGGCTTAGACGGGATTTTTCAGGGCCTGTGCTTTTATTGGGGTTTAACCTTTTAGTTCTTTTTGAATAAAAGGATACCTTCGTTGACAACTGTTTGGAGTTACCCCTTTATTGGTATAGTATGATTAAAAGAAATCGAAATCACGATTGCAAATAAACCATACCCCGGGCCGGGGGTTTTTTTTGCAATGGTCATTACGATTTCTTAATCAGTGCGGCAGTAAGGGACTTAGCTAAGTTTGTCAGGGCCCACGTAGTGGAGATTCGTCTGTAAAAAACTTGCATTTTGGCACAGAGGTGCCTTTGTAACCTTCCTATGGTGTAGAAAAAACCCTAGTTGGATGAATCTTATTGTGGCTAGTTTGGTTGTGGTAAGCACGGGCTGGAGTTTAGACCTTGACCCCGGGTTCAATCCTGGGCCGGGGGGAGGGTTTATTGGTATAAATATGTTTTGGGAAATTTTTTTAAACGTGTTAAAAAGGATTTGAACAGCTGGTTTTACTTATAGTGTTGATCAACAGATGAGTAGTAGGAATTTAAAGCAATTTCACCTTAGATTTTCGTGGATCCCATTATCGATAGGAGTCTATGTTTGCCCCACTACTGGCTTTTTGGCTATACCCCAAATGTTTTGTTGTTGCCGGTTTTTTCGGGGGTTTGCTTATACTCCAATTTTTGGAAATAGTGCTTTGCCTTGTCTTTTTTAAGTCTTTACCTTTTCCTCACCTTTGGAGTTCATTTAGTGCTGCATATCCTGTTGTTTGTTTTTAAATTTTTTTAGCATGGTCTCTAAATTTTTCATTTATCTAATATCTCGTAGTATCCGGGTTCGTTTTCTTTAAAATTAAACCCTTTAACGGGGAAATTTTACAAGGAGGGAGTGAACATTTTTTTTGAATTTTTCCCAGCATCGTTTACGTCCGTGCAATTGTTATCTCTGCCCGTCACAATTGTGTAGCCTATTTACCATGTTTTTTACTTTTTGTTTCTTTTTGACCTCATTTTTATTGTCCTGTGTGGGCCCATTTCCCTAGTGATTTTCCTGGGCGAAAATGATGAAATGATCCTAAGACCTGTGGTAATGCGCCTGACTGCTAATGTTCTCACCCGGGGTTACAAAGTTGTGGTAAATTAGGGGGTGAAACTGTGGGGACCCGGGTTGGTGTTTAAATTAGTTGAGTGAAAACTTTTAAAACCTAAAATTTGTTAACCCTTTTTGCATACCCCGTTTTTTTTGCTGCTAAAACAGATATTAAGTCGCCAAGTATTATTGTTGCAATTGTTTTAAGCCGGCAAATCTAAAAAAGTCTTCAAAGAACTGGCCCCGGTAGGAGGGCGGAAACTAGTTCCTACAAGAGGGGTTTGGTCTTGGAAGCGCACTTCAAACATAAGAACAAAAGAAATAAAAAAGGGGGAACACTGCAGGAGGCCTGCTGGCCCATCTAGGCAGGTCCTTTACAATTTCATCCCACAAACAAAACTTTGCCCAACCAATTTTAAATGAACCCAAGAAATAAGCTCTGATGTGAAAGTCCCCTCAAATCCAACCCTTCCCACTCTTTTACTTACCCAACCTAGATTGAAACTACCAAAGCCTACCTCAAAACCCAATAGGTAGACTTTCCACTATCAATACCCTTTTTCCAAAACCAATATTTCCTAGTCCTTTTTAAAATCTAAACTTATCTATTTAAACCCTTTAAATGGGGGTTTCCCTTTTTGGAGAGACATCCCAAGCCCTTATTAATACCCCTTTATTTAATCCCTATCTTCCCACTTATACCTTCGATCAGGTCTCCCCTCATTCTTCGTCAAAAAAAGGAATGAAACTTAAAGAGTCTTCAATCTTTCTTCATAAGGAAGATTTCTGATGCTATTTTTAAAATTTAGTCATCCACGCTGAATGTTTTCTAACGAATTTATGCCATTTTGAAATAGGGAACCAGAACTAGCTGCATAATCAAGGTGAGGCCTTACTAATGATGATAAAGCGGGCAGTATGACCTCGGATTTCTGTTGCTTACACTTTTGATATAAACCCCCAGAAACTATTTCCCTTTAATTACTTTTACGCTTAGGCTTTGCGTTTGGTTTAAGGTTGCTCCCCAAAACCCCCCCAAGCCTTTTCGCAATTGTATGGCAAAGTTCTACATCATTTAATTTTAAGTCTGGGTTTGGGGCACTCCCAGCTTCAAAACCTTGATTATTACTTGAAGCTCTGCCCTTTTTGACCAAAATAGGTTTTTTAAAAATCCTCCTGAATTTTCCCTAACACTACGTTTGAATCAATTATCCTCCCTTCTTGTGTCATCGCAAATTTGCTCATATACAGTAACCCCTCATAAAGACATTGTTTTAAATTATAAACAACAAGGGGCCCCAAGACTGATCCTGGGAACCCCCTTTGTTACAAAACCCCCCGGGGATTTTTAACCCCATTTTTGGGACACTCTCGCTTCCGTCAGTGACCTGACTCGACCCAAGAGAGATTTTTCCCCCCCAATCCCATGAGCGCCACTTTTTTTAAACATCATGGTGCGGAACTCTAAAAAAACCTTACTAAAATCTAAGTAAATAATACAAATTCTTTATTGTGGTCAACAGCCTCAAAAGCTTTTCTGAAGAAATTTTAAAAAATTTATTAGACAAGCCCGGGCCTCTTGTGAATCCTTGGGTATCAAAATCAAGCTATTTTTTCAGTGGCTTTTTAAATCTCAGCTATAATTGACCAGTAATTTGCCTAAAATTGGGGTCGGTTTTGGGGCGGTAATTTGACGGTAACGATTTGTCCCCTGTTTTAAAAATGGGAGACATTAGCCATCTTCCACATATCAGACACTACACCGTTTGAAAGATAAATTTAAAAATATTAGTTAATGGTTCACGAGTTCCTTTTTGCACCCTTAAAACCCTTAAAAAAAACCTCATCGGGAAAACCGGGATTTTTTTTTCATTTGTCTATCTGCCTCACAACCACTCATAGGGGACTGTGAGTTAATTTTTTATTTTTTTTGCCCACTGAAAAAATTAATTATGGAATTTTTTTGTGTTTCCGTGTAAAACGAGAGAAAAAAATTTTTTAAAAAATCAAGCACTTTTCATTTCTTTGTCAGTAAGGTGCCCATAGTTATTTTTAAGGGACCTATCTTATCTCTAACTTTTGTTCTATGACCGGAAAAAAAATTTTTGGGGTTTGTTTTAAATCCCAGCAACTTTAATTTCCTAGTCCCTTTTAGCTTTTCTTATCCCCTTTTTAATGTCCCCTTTTTGTAATATACTGATTATAAATGACCCCCACCCTTTTGATAGCCTTTAAAAATTCCCCTTTTTTATGCCCTAGTAGTTTTTGGCCTAATTCATCCATTTTGGGTCAATTTTTATTTGATCTAATTTCTTTATATGGGGTAAACGCTCTTTTGGGAGCATGTATAGTGTTCAGAAAAATGTCTATTAAGCTCCTTCGTTACCCCCCGTAAAGATGATAAGTTTCCTAAGCCCAAAACTTTTTCTGTAAGCAAAATCTGGGACTGTTACGATTATCGCACTATCGTACTTCCATTCAATGCTAAATTTAAGATTTGTGGGCGTGCACCCCGTTCCTCTGAAATTTCTAAAATTTTTTAACAAGGGATTATTGTTTGCCATAAATAAGTCAAGCAGGTTATTCCCCTTGTAGGTTCTGTCACAAAATGCTTCAAAAAACAATCTAAATACTTCTAAGAAGTCGTACGATTTAAAATTTCCCCTCAAGAAAACCAATCAACATGACTAAAATTAAAATTCCTGAATTACTACATTACGTGCCCTTTTGGCCCTTAAAAAATTTCCTCCTAGTAGTTTCCCTTGGTCCCCATCTAAGAGGGGAGGTATATACTCAAATCGTTTTTCTGCCCCTGAAAATTCTATCCAAACAGGGTCGATGTGTTTCTTTTAATTATACCCGTTTTTATGCAACAGTTCCAAACGATCTCGGACATACAATGCCACCCCCCCCCCCTCCAAAACTTTATCTTTTGGAAAAATTTAAAAACCCCGAATTGACTTTTTGCAGGATGTCCCGACTTTTTGAATTTAAAACCCCGTCTCAGTTAAGGCAAAAAAATCAAAGTTCCTACACTAGCAACTAATCTAACTGCCCTCTTTTCCTACACAAAGGCATTTGCAAAATAAAATTGAAAGACCCCCTCCCTTTCTCTTTACCCTTCCTGTCTTTTATTTTTTACTAAACCTTTACCGTCCTTATCACCCCCGGGCCCCGGTTTTCAATTTTCTATCTCGTTTTATTATTTCTAGTTCCCCCAAACTCTAATTTACTACACTGGGACTTCACTTTTTCCCGCCAAAACCCCCTACCACTAACATTCCTAGTTTAAAGTCCCAACTGCTCCCTCCACTGCAGTTGCCCAGTGCTCCCCCCCCCACCTAGATAAGTGAACCCCCTCTTGAACATCCATTTCTGCCCTAGAAGAGGTCCCCCGTTGTCAATGAATTTTCCCCATTTTCCCTTCGTATTTGTCCACCAGAAATTTTACACCAATTGCCCCGGACAACCATTCACTTCCCAAATCCCCCCCTTTGGGAAAAAACCACATATGAGGGGTTCCCCCCCTTATTCAATTTTTCTATTGCTGACCTATACCGCAAAACAGGTTCACTCTACGTCTGCCAAAACGTTTCCTCCAGACTGAGACAGTAAAGGGTTGCTCCCCTTACCCTCATGATGTCATCCCAAAGGCAAAAAATATCCCCATCCCCGCCCCAGGGAAAACAAACTCTCTGTTCCTACTCCCGCCTTCAAGCAGAAGCCCTATCCATTACCTAATTGGCTATCCCAACAACAACAAATTCTTACCCTTTCCCTTTAAAGTCTTTGTCGTGTCGTTCCCGTGTCAACTCACATTCGTCGGTTAGCACTGAGAATGATTGGATGTTTCCACAACAGTTTTTACGGCAGCTCTTTTTCTTCATCGTTCTACCTTTCCCTTGTCTTCTTGTCGTCAACTTTTTTCCCGCGTCCAGCCCCTACCAGTTTCCCCCCTTGACCTGGGACTCAAAACAGGAGGACTACTACGAATTTCTTGTTTTCCTCGGTCAATGCCGAATTTTCCAAATTCCCAACCCCCAATCTTCCCTTTAAGCTGTTGGGAAAGTTGCTCGTGGGGGGCATCTTGCTTCAATTCTAGAGACGCGGCAAACAGGTCTTCACAAGCCAAGTACACGTCAACACTGCGCAAAAGCCCCAAATTTCCCCCCCTTTTTTCCTTTTTTTAAATTCTCGGGGACCCCTTCCAAATTCAAAGGGGGCCCCCTTTTTCCCAAAAAAGTAAGAAACCTAAAATGTTTTTTTAGGGTACGGGCCCCTTCCGGGCCCAATGGTTTAGTTTATTTTATTTAAACGGTCTTTTTTGGGTTTTTTTTTGGCCCTACAATTTCTGTTTTTTAAACATTTTTAAAAACCTTTCTTTTTTCCCCTTGTCCATTTTTTATTAAAGGTTAAAAATTGGTTTAGCCCCCCCAATTTTGTTAGTGCAATTTGTTTGGGAAGGATTTCCATTATTTTTCCCCCCCGCCAAAAAAAAAAACTCTTTGGCAAGGGGTTTTTTAAAAAAAAGGTTCTTTCATAAAAAAAGGGGGCCGGCGTTCACAAAAGTTCGGGCCCGGGGGAAAACCCCCCAAAGCCCAAAACCTTTCCCCCCGGGGGCCCTTTTTTCGAAACCGGTTTTAACCTTTTTTTTGGAAAGGCCTTCCCACCCCCCAAGGCATTCAAGGTTTAAGGTTTTCCAACCCCGTCAACCCGGGCCCCCCCGCCTTTTTTGGGCCCCGGGCCCCCCCCAAAAAAGGCCCGGGGGTTTTCCCTTTTTTTGGGGAGCTTTGGCCCCCCCGGGGCCCGGTGGGGCCCTTTTGGGGCCCCGGGGGGTTTTCCACCCCCCCCCCCCCCCCATGACTTTTTTTTTTTGGAAAAGAAAAAAAAATATAATTAGGCAGCCTTCCCCCCTAATGCCGCCATTTTTTTACTCTTTTAAATTTAAAATAATTTTTTTTTTTTCCCCTTTTCCCAGCCCTAGTACATTTTTTCTGCTTTGGGCAATCCCCACTGAATTCTAGAAAATTTTTTTTCTTAAAACCCCCTTCACTGTTTTTTCCTTTTAACAAACCCCTTTTCAGTTAACCCCTTTTAAAAACTCCCCCCCCCCTCACTTCACAGTCCGTTCCCAATAATTTTAACCCTTTTTTTGGAAAAAAATTTAATTTTTTTCCTTCCAAATACCCCCCAATTCCATTTAGGGGGGGGTTTTGGGGGTTGTGCCCTGGTCTGCGGGACTCGGCCTTTTTTAAAACATGGGGGAAGAAACCCACACCCCTGATTTTCCCTTTGAGTTTAATATATTTGGCTTTTTGCTATTTCTTACTGTACATTGGTCAGCTGAATATGGGCAGTACAAAAAATTAAACCCTGATTTTTTTCCTTTTACTTCTTTCCCCCGATGGCACGAGGGTTAAAACCGTCCTATAACCTTGGGTTTGTACTGTTGATTTTCGAAAGTTCCGTGTTTCCCTCTCGTTTGCACGGACAGTGATATGATGGGGTACAATTGATGCTATGTCAACAAAGAGCGTCAGTAAAAATTTAAATTCCTTCCTAGTTATACGTTGGCAGTAGCGTTTTTTTATGCCGGGCAGCCTGTTCAAATGCTCAATTTTTTTCCCTCGTTTGGCACGAGGAAAAAAGTCCTACAAAACCCGTCATTTCCTTGGAGTTTGTTATCAGGTTTTTCCCGTTGTCTTCCCTTGAACTGGGGAAGTTGATTGGAGGTCAGTTATTTTTTTGTAGGGAAAACTTCATGTCGGTTCACGTCTGGCAGCAGGTCTGGGACTTGAATGCCCGGGCCCTCTTTTGTCATATTTAGTCCATTTTGTTGCGTCACCGTCATTTTTATGTCACTATGGTTCCTTGCATGTTTTGCAGAATACTTGCAAATTGGCCATCACGGAGTTCGGATAGGCCCCGGGGTGGCAAAATATAGGGGGCAGCCTTGCGCTGCTTGCTGTGGCTGCGGCTACCACATGCTTTTTCCCCCATCAATTCTAGATTCCCTCATCCTTCATAGACCCCTTGCGACAGTCCCCGTGTTGCTGTTTTTTCACCTTCAAGATATGTTCAGTAACAAGTTAGCATTTTTTTTCCTTTCAATGACTGCATCTAGTGTGTACAGTGATTGTAGGTTTATGTTTGTTGTCACTGCTTCTTTTGGAAACAAAGTGTTCCCCTTGAACCTTGCAAGTAATGGGATACCCGGGGAGGGGTTTCAGGGGTCAACCCCCCGTGGCCCAGTCGTGCCAGTCCTCGGGTCCCTAGGGGCTGATCAACCGGCGTACTGTTGGCTGAACAACCCCACGTGAAAACCCCGCCAGCGGTAGGTATGACTTTAGATGCCTGTCCAGCACCTCTTGAAAAAATGTACACACAGACACCCTAAAACCCTTCCCTAAATGTTCAATTAACAATCTCGCTGCCCCAGCCCTCTTCTTCTTCCCTTTTTTGGTGCATAATGAAGTTTCATTTGATGAGGGGGTCTTATCTTATCTCCATTAATGAGAGTGTTGACTTTGATGAGGGTGTCTTTCTTATCTCTCCCTTAAGATGTGTTGCATTTGATGAGGGCCCCACTGCCTTCCCTTTACTTGTTTTCACTTTACACATAAACAGGGTCTGTCTATCTGTCAGCTTCTCTCTTTTTCTGTCTGTCTATCTTTTCTCCCTGCTTCTCTTTCTGTCTCTCTCTGTCTCAGAGAGAGCCACTAGTGAACCAACATGTTTTACACTCAATGCAGTAGTCACGTCTGAGTGTGATACTTATTATTTGCAAGTCCGGATTTTTTGGTGTTATCCTAGGTAGTTCACATTATGTATAATTGTATTTATGTGTACCTGTGACAGAGACACACACACACATGTACAACAGGCCGCCTAGTGTCTAATCGACATGTGCCAAAGACAAAATGGTAACTAACACATACACAGAGAGAGAGAGAGAGAGAGACAGACAGACAGACAGACAGACAGACAGACAGACAGCCAGACAGACAGACAGCCAGCCAGCCAGCCAGACAGCCAGCCAGACAGCCAGCCAGACAGCCAGCCAGACAGCCAGCCAGACAGCCAACCAGACAGCCAGCCAGACAGCCAACCAGACAGCCAGCCAGACAGCCAGCCAGACAGCCAGACAGCCAGACAGCCAGCAGACAGCCAGCCAGCCAGACAGCCAGCCAGACAGCCAGACAACCAGACAGCCAGCCAGCCAGCCAGACAGCCAGCCAGCCAGCCAGCCAGCCAGCCAGCAGCCAGCCAGCTCCCTTCTCTATTAACCCCACTGCTCCCACCCCCCCTTACTGCCTATCCCCACCACTCAGAATGCTGGAAAGTGAGGCATTCCTTACGCTTGGCTTAGTTGCAAAGGTGCACTGAATTACCACTCTCACAATGCAATGCGGGTGCAGATTTTTTCCTACTGCACACACTTACGACATAGAGCTTATCAGCTCTCTCCTGCTCAATTTGAAGGAGCTAGAATTTATGCATACTAGTACGTCAATAACCCTGGCTCATAAGCCGAACTAGAACGTCGGAAACCCTGAAAGGGTTAATCTATAAAAAAATTTTTGTTAATAATTTTGGGTGTCTGAAAGAGATTAATTGAATTACATTTTTTTTCCTTAAGGGAAAAATGAATTCAGAAATTGTCAGATTTGGGTTTAGTCACTCTCTCTGGAATGGATTAATTACAATAACTGGGGGTCCACTGTATTTACTTTTATTCTACTTTTTTCTCTTAGTTTTTAATGTTTTATTTTTCCAAGTAACTTTTATTGTTTATGAGATCAATATAAGGTATACTGTATATACAGTTGAACCTCTTCTTACTTGTGTATCCATGTGGGAGTCTTTCCAGATACGAGCAGTTGCTCAGTTGATTTTTTGCTTCCAGACGCAAGCAAAATTTCCAGATGCAAGCTTGCCTCAAGGGAGGTTTCTTGATGCTGGTGAGGGGCTCTTGCTCTTGATCTAGAGAATTGGATCTCATTTGTTTGTTGGACTATCTAATTGAAATTTGGGCAATGTATGATAGAAAGATGCTTCTTAGCTTTTTTTTTTTTTTTTTATCAACAAGTCGGCCGTCTCCCACCAAGGCAGGGTGACCCAAAAAAAAAAGAAAATCCCCAAAAAGAAAATACTTTCATCATCATTTAACGCTTTCACCTCACTCACACATTATCACTGTTTTTTGCAGAGGTGCTCAGAATACAACAGTTTAGAAGCATATACATATAAAGATACACAACATATCCTCCGAACTGCCAATATTCCCAAACCCCTCCTTTAAAGTGCAAGCATTGTACTTCCCATTTCCAGGACTCAAGTCCGACTATATGAAAATAACTGGTTTCCCTGAATCGGACCATAAATAATGGAGTTCACTTCTCAGCCATTAGCCGCCCTTTAGCGGTATTTTTGTATGGTTTTTATGGTTTTATTCTTGTTTTTTTGGTCTCATTTTATAGAATGGAAAATATATTACAGAAATAGATATGATTTTGATTGGTTTCACAACAAAAAGTACCTTGAAATTGAGCTCTAAGTAGCAGAAATGTTCAATTCTTTGGCGATGTTCAAGAGTAAACAAATGATGTTACTGTCCATTCTAATATGCAGTCATGAATGGGTTGACATTAATTATGCAATTATTACAATAATGCAGTAGTCTGCATAACAGTAAATTTTCTATTTTTTGTGTGAATAAAAATTACAAATTATTTATACTGTAATAATATATAATAATAAAAATAAACATATAATAATAGCATAATATAATAATAATAATATAATACATATAATAATAATACATGTTAAAATAATAATAATGTACTATAAAATAATAATTTTGATAATAGACAGCTTCAAAATGCCATCACTAGATGGAAAATGATTACCAACAACAATGTGTGAGCAGTTCTGACCACCCCCACCTTGTTCACATAATGACAAATATTCATTCTAGAGTACTTATCAGGTTTCTATGTTATTTATATTGTTTATTATTTTCATAATTAGATGAATTGTAATAGATAAATAAGCTGTATAGATGATATTAGAAAAAATATTGAAGTATTTGCTGTGCCTCCTGAGAGCTGGAATGGATTAATTACATTTCATTTAATTTAAATGGGAAAACTGACTCTGCAAATGAGCAAATCCAGATGCCAGCAAGGTCACGGAATAGATTAAACTCATAAGTAGAGGTTCCACTGTTTTAAATTTAATGGTTGTATACAACACAATAACCCCCCAGCATTATCATTATATTGTTTTCAAAACATGTTTACACAAACCAACAATAAAAAATGTTACTCTCCCTTTTTGTATAATATACATGTATATACAGTGGTACCTGGATTTCATATGCCCTAATTTGTTTGTAAAACTATAGTTATTCTCTAAAAATATATTTTTAGATAATATTTTTGGGTGTCTGGAATGGAGTAATTGGATTTACGTATTTCTTATGGGAAATATTGCTTCCGTTTTCATACAATTTAGTTTTCGTCAGACTTTTCAAAAGGATTAATCATGAAAACCAAGGTTTGACTCTACATAAATATAGTCATGGACATGTTCCTAGAAGTGCTACAGTTGGGAAAGGTTGTGTTTGGGTGGCCTTTGTTATCAATGTGCTGAGTCATCGGCATGGTGGTGTCCCCAATGATGCATTACAAAATCACCACCCCCCATTACCCATACCTCTTCCCCAACAACCATGCTGTTTTCCACACCACCCATATGGAAATAAGTCACTTTGACTTTTTTTGTGTTATCCTAGGTTGATGGTCATCTGGGCCATCCTTCCTTCCATATTTCCCTACTTATCCTTCCTTCCTATATTCCTCTATCTTTTTTTCCTTTCTTTCTTCCCTTTTTTTCTTTCTTCCCTTTTTTTTCTTCCCTTTTTTCCTTTTAGTTTCCTGGGCATTGGTCACAAACTCCTCAAAACCATGAAATCATCTTCACTGCACTTCCATCTGTGTTTGAACTATCACTTGCGAACAGAAGTGTTCCAATTCGCCGGGGAATGAGGAGTTTTTTTTACCACAGGTGTACTGAAATGGCGTTCCCACAATGCAATGAGGGTTTCACCGAATTTTTTCACATCCGCACACTGAGTGCACAGACACATTCTCTACGTGCAGGACTACCAGCTTTCCCTGTAGATTTGAAGTCGCTAGAAGTTTGGCATAGTATTATGGGACCAACACTGGCTCTCAAGTCGTAATATTATGGGACCAAAAGTAAAAGGGTTTTTTGCACAACACATCATAACAATGAACTACAATTACATTATCCTTTCATTTTTTTTTTTTTTTTACAATTTGGAGACCTAAAAAAAAAAAGTTTGATTTCTCGGGGGTCTAAAGAATGCAACCCTATTTTTCCCATAAATTCTTTAGTTTGCTTTACATGAGTTTGTCTTACACTTAAATTTCAGGAACGTAACTACTGTGTTAACGATGGTCTACTGTATTATATTTACGGAAAATGCTGCACTTATGCAGTGCCCGGGGATGTTAGGTAATCATGATCAAAGTGGAGGGTAGCTCCAATTCCTTGGATAAAGAGCACTTCACTAGCATAAGGTTCCTCCATCCTGAAGGGTGAAGTTCATACAACCACAATAGTGCAGGGACACCAGAAACTACCTTATGGCCCTTATCATGCAGGAAGTACCAAGGGTCAGTCAGAAAGCCCTGCCTAGCCCAACAGTGGGCCCGGGG
>NW_026491300.1:0-56047 GCF_026875155.1 Cherax quadricarinatus
ATTAGTACTGGAGTGCGATAAAATTAATGAATTTAGAGACAACTCACTCAGAAATATTCAAGAAATGGCAAAGTATTTTATCCACAGTTTTATATTACAGATCATTCTGGAGAAATACCCTGACTTTGCTAGCTGTAAATAAAGCATTACCACGTGTGTGTGTGTGTGTGTGTGTGTGTGTGTGTGTGTGTGTGTGTGTGTGTGTGTGTGCCTGAGTGTGTTTGTGTGTGTGTTTGTGTGTTTGTGTGTGTGTGTACTCACCAAGTTGAGGTTGCATGGATCGAGTCCAAGCTCCTGTGTGCGTGTGTACTAACCTAATTGTGGTTGCAGGGGTCGATACTCAGCTCCTGGCCCCGTGTGTGTTGTGTGTGTGTGTGTGTGTGTTGTGTTTTTGTGTGTGTGTGTGTGGTGTTTTTTGTGTGTGTGTGTGTGTGTGTGTATGAGTCTGTGTATGATGTGTGTGTTTGTGTGTGTGTGTGTGGTGTTGGTGTGTGTTGTGTGTGTGTGTGTGGTGTGTGTGTGTGTGTGTGTGACTCAACAATCAATATTTGCAACAAATAACTCATTACAGTTGTGACCGGGTGTGGAAGTATGAATTGCTCAGTACTCTATAATTTGTTCATGATTGTAGCCATGTATAAACGTAAGTAACCATTCTTACAGGATTCATTGCCTTTGTAACTTGTGAGTTCATTACCTTTGTACCTAGTTCAGCTATCAAAACTTTGGGGGCCCAGTCCCTGGACCCATTACATACCTCTGTAATATATAAATACCTTTGTAACTTGTCATGATTGTGACCCGGCCTACCTGGAGTTCATTACCTTTGAAAATTGTGAGTTCATTACCTTTGTAATTGTGAGTTCATTACCTCTGTAACTTTCTCAGCTATCAAAACTTTGGAGTCCAGTCCCTGGACCATTTATGTACCTCTGTAATCTTTTGACTACCGCCCACAGGATGGGTATGGGGTGCACAATAAACATTAAACTAACTTAAACTAACTCTGGTTTTTAAACACTTTGACCACTGTTATTTAGACGCTCTGAACACTTATTTAAACACTTCGAACATTGTTATTTAAACACTCTGAACACTGTTATTTAAACAATCTGAACAATGTTTTTAAACACTTTTGAGCACTCTTTATTAAACACTGTTAAAGTTCCACAACTCTATGGCGGAAACCTGAGGTACTTAATTACTGGTTAAACTAGGGAATAGTGACTTTCCTGGTGTTCACGAGGCACATGATTATAGTTGTGGAAAATGTTTTCAAATGCAACAGAAACCTGTTTTACTACATTAAATGGAAAAATCAACTAATCACACGTTCCATAATGAAACTTTTGTGTCGTTCCATAATGGAACTTTTGTGTCCTTCCATAATGAAACTGCCCAGCAGACTTTCAGTGGTGGAATTCATCGAGGGAACAACTTCCACCAACACGTTTCACCCGAGAACTTTATGGGTGAAACTCACACCCAAATGCTCCAGGGTGTGAGTTTTGCTTCATAAACTGAGATTATTTAGTCGGTGAGGTTCTCATAAAAAATAGTCCATAATTAATAAACAGATTTACGGAAGAATATTTGTCAAAAATTATACAATTTTATACTTACAAATGTAAATATATTTAGAAATATGCAAGCATGTAAATATAATAAGCAGAGACAGGTACACAATTAGAACAGATTCTTGGTAGAAAGAATACAGATACTGTTAGTCTAGAATAAAATGCCTACCTGCAGTTCGTCACACTGCTGCTAGCTTGTTCCTCTCACATTAATCTCGTTATTTGCGCTTAACTGAGATTTAATATAGGAACAGTCTAGGTTAAACGTTACATAACGAATATAAAATTCCAGTATTGTTTGCGATCGTTTAGAAACGGACATGTAAACACGCTAGAAAACAGTATAACTAATCATGAAGAAATGTAATTTAAGGAGAAACGCTGACAAAGTCTACGGATAGCACCCGCCGCATTTCACTACCCCATTCCCATCCTCAGTGTGGTAGTCAAAAGAGGTACATAATGGGTCCAGGGACTGGGCCCCAAAGTTCTGACAGCTGAACAAAGTACAAAGGTAATGAATTCACAAGTTACAAAAATAATGAATCATGTAAGTTAAATTTACTTATGTTTTATACGTGGTTACAGTCATGAACAAATTATAAATTAATGAGCAATTCACACATCCACACCCGGTCACATCTGTAATGAGTTTTCAGTGCAAATATTAATTGTTGGGTCTCACACACACACACACACACACACACACACACACACCACACACACACACACACACACACAAATAGGTGAATCCACACACACACACACGAGCGTACATACACACACGAGCACACGCACTCATGCATTATGAGTCACAATACACACCAACAGCAACAAGGCACAACAAACACACAACACACCACCACACACACACACACACACACACACACACACACACACACACACACACACACACACACACACACACTTGGTAATGCTTTATTTACAGAGTGCATATCAGAGTATTTTTCCAGAATGGTCTGTAATATACCACTGTGGGTAAAATATTTTGACATATCTTGAACATTTCTGAGTGAGTTGTCTCTGAATTCATTAATTTAATCACACTCCAGTACATAATGACGCAGGGTGAGATATTTCGTTTGGTCTACATCTGGTGGTGGTGATTTAACCTGCCAAAGATACTTGTAACCCAGCCGGGGCCGGGCGGTAGTGACATCCAAGAGTCTGCTTATTTTGTTGGATGCACCATAGACATGTGGCTCCTCCTGCATGATAGAATGATGATAGATGGACTGACTTGTGTCAATCTCCCAGAGTCTTAAGTCAATAAAATTCAGTTGAAGTTCTTTTCGTATTATTGTTCTCAAACTGCTAACTGACAAGCCAAGATTGTAATCACCCCTTTTAAAACATACACTTACCCCAGTTTTATCATTCGTCAACTCTAAAGACCAATAGAGAGGGAATCCACACATGTACTCTACTCCACTGTCCACAATCCTACCAAACCTTGTCTGGCTTCTGACACAAGCATGCCACATTTTAAACTTAATGAGTTGAGAGCATTTATGGATGAAAAAACGTTAAAATTAGTGTCAACCTTAATACAGGACGCATTTCATGCAAGGGTAGGGCAAACAGTTTTTTTAAAAGGGTAGAAAAGGGGCCCATTATTGTGGGCCCAATTTCTTATGGAAAGCCATCACCTGTAGACAACAGCACACTACCTTGGCCCAGGGACGGTGAAAGAAATAAGAAATAAATTTTTTAAGGTTTTTCGATGACAAGTTTCAATACAGTTAAGGATATGTTTGGTTCGGCAATTTGTTTGTAAACTGAAGGTTTTGGGGGGAAATGGAGGGATGGATTTTAATGGTAAATATCCCATGACAGAACCGTTTCCTTATTTAAACCCCAAACAGTCTGTATTTTTTTATCGGAGCCCGGTTCCATTGTTTCGCTTTCATCGGGGGGGTTTTTCACACAGGAAAGTTTGGGGGTTTTTCCCCCAAATATCAAGGGGGCCCCCTTAACTTTTACAAAAATTAGTTTTTTTTTTCCTCCTTTCAATGCTTTTCCTCTTTTCCCGGGGATATTTAAAATTTTTAAACAGAGCCCTAGAATGATCTTCACTCGTTAGCAGTTTTACCCTTCCCCCAACTTAGTCAACCAAGGGTTGGCGCATTTAACAAAATTTTAATAAACAAGATAATATTTTTCATATTGTCCAGCCTTTAATTTTTCCTTCTTTTAATTTTTTTTTTCTTTTACTTTGGGATGGATAAATTAGTAATTACCGAAATTTCAGGATTTTAAGTTATACAAATAAATAGGCAATAAAGGCCCAAAAATGAAGTAATTTCCCCAATTGGAGCCAACTTCCCGGGTTTTAGGCCACCAAAAATTTTAAAACTATTTTTTTTAGACTATTTTAAATGAATTAAAGGGGGCAGTTTTTTGTCCCAACAACGATTATTATTAAATCTTTTATGTACGAAAAATTAAATTGCGTTAAAACTTTGGGGGTTGGTTTTTTGCAGTTTTGTTTGGGGAAATTTTTGGTATTTTAAGTTAGTCATAACTCAAATAACTGAAATATTTTTTATGCGCTAAAATTTTAAGAAAATTCCTTCTTTTTTTTTTTTTTGAAAATTTTGTTTTTTTAAAAATTAACAAAGGGAAATTGTAAACAACATTAAAACCATTTTTAGTCTACAAGGGGCATTTTAATCCCATTTTGGGGGGGGCTACTTTAGTCTACTTTTGGTGGGCTTTTTTTGGGGGAAAACTTTTTAAGGAAAAGTTCATTACTCAATAATAAGCCAAATAAATACTGTAAATCCTTCCCGTCAGACACCTCAGAAACTCCTTTCCCCTTTTATTATAGTAATTTCACAATTTTAAAAAACCCCAATCAACAAAAAGGGGCCAATCTTCAAGTGCAACACTCTCACCAGGTCCAGACTACACTCCCGGGGTCCAAAACTCTCACCGGTCCAAACACATTCACCAGGTCCAACTACACCTCACCAGTCCACCTACACCTCCCAGGTCCAGCTACACCTCACCAATCCAGACTACACCTCACAAGGTCCAAAACTTTTTTCTCACCATTCCACACACACTCTCACCGGTCCACACTACACTCTCAAAGGCCCAACACATTTCACCAGTCCAATACACTCTCACCAGGCCCCACACTACACCTCACCAGGTCACACTACACCTCACCGGGTCCAGACACCTCTCACCAGGCCACACTAACTCTCACCAGGTCCAACTACACTCTCCCAGTCCACACTACCTCTCACGGGGCTCACACTACACTCTCACCAGGTCCACACTCCCTTTCCCCCGGGGGCCCAACTACACCTCCACACCAGGGCCAAAACTACATTCTCACCATGCCACACACCCTCCCAGGGACCCCTTACACTATCACCAGCCACACTACACTCACCAGGTCCACACTACATTTCCCCCACCAGGCCCACTACACCCACCAGGTCCACACTACACTCTCCCAGGTCCAACTACACTTCCCCAGGTCCAACCACCTCACCGGCCAGACTACACCTCACAAGAACACTACACTATCACCAGGTCCACACTACCTACACCGGGTCCACACTACACTATCGCCGGTCCACACAACATATCACAAGGTCCACACTACACTATCCCCCAGGTCCACACTAACTTCCCAGGTCCACACACCCACCCCCAGTGCACACTACTTCCACCATTCCACCCACTATCACCAGTGAAACCCCAAACACTATCACCATCCACACTCTCTCTCACAATCCAAACTCACTACACTGGTCCAGACTACACTCACCAGGTCCAACTACACTATCACCAGATCCACACACACTCACTGGGTAAAGACCCTCTCCCCGGGGGTCCACACTACCTCTCACCATTACCAGACACACTCTCACCAGCCACACTAAACTCCCCACCATCCCCCACTACACTATCCCCAGGTCCAATTACCCCTCACGAGGTTCACATAACTCTCCCCGGGTCCAGACTCACTTTACTAGCCCCAACTACACTTCACCGGGTCCCACTACACCACGGGGTTCACACTACCTCACCAGGGCAACTACACTTTCACAGGTAAAACAACAACCTTACCGGGTCCACCTCCCTTTCCAAGGTCAACTACACTTCCCCCCGGTTTCAACTACACCTACACCACCTAAACACCCACAGGTCCACACTACCCACCAGGTCCCAGACTACTTTTCACCGGTCCCAACTACACTCTTCCAGTTCCCCCAAAACAACACTCCCCACCAGGTCCCAACTACACTTCACCCAGGTCACTACCTCACCGGGGGGGGGGGGCCACATTACCCCCTCACGGGTCCACACTACACTTCACCGGGTTCCACCTACACTCCCCCAGGCCCTTTCACTAATTCACCCAGGCCCCAACTACACCTCCCAAAGCCCCACATACATCCCCCAAAATCAACACTACATCTCACCAGGTCCAGACTAACTCTCACGGGTTCCAACTACACTTCACCAGTCCACAACCCCTTCACCAGGCACACTAACACTCTTTCACCGGGGTCCACCTACACTCTTCCCAAGTCCACACACTTCTCACAGATCTACACTAACCTCACCGGGTCCAACTACATTTCCCCGGGTCCACACTACACTCTCACCGGGTCCCACACACTTTTTACCAAGTCCCACTACATTTTTTCAACAGATCTACACTACACTCCACCGTCCAACAACCTCCACCAGTCCACACACACCCCCGGGTCCAAAACCCTACACTCCCCCACCGGGTCCAACTACCCCACCACTCAAAACTACACTCTCACCAGTCCCACACACCTCCCCAAAGGTCCACACTACAACCCCAGGTCCACACTACACACTCACTAGGTCCACCTACACTCTCACCAGTCCACCTACACCCCACCAGGTCCACACTACACACCACTAGGTTCACACTCACCTCACCGGCCCACACACACTCCACCGTCCAACACAAACACTCTCACCAGGTCAACCACACCCACCAGTCCCCCACTAAAAAACACCACCAGGCCACCACACACTCACCAGGTCCACCCCTACAAAACTCCCAGGCCACACTACAACTCACCAGGTCCACCTACACTCACCGGGTCCACACACACTCCCAGGTCCACACTACAACTCACCAGGCCACACTACCCCACCAGGTCCCACTACACTCCACCCCCAGGCCCACACTACACACTCCCGGGTCCCACTACATTTACCAGGTCCACACAACACACTCACCAGTCCACACTACCACCCCCAGCCCACACAACACACTCCCCAGGTCCACACACACACTCACCAGTCCACCACACTCACCAGTCCACCCTAAAAACCCACTCACCAGGTCCACACCCCCCAATCACCGGGTCCACACACCCTCTCTTTCCCTTTTTCTGCTGTTTTTAACTACTTTTCCTTTTTGCCTGATTAAAATAACAAAAAAAAAAGGGTTTTTATAAAAAAAATTTTTCTGTAATTTTGATGAAGTTTCGACTATTTCAATTAGTGGATCCTCTCTCTCCTTGGGGAAATCTCAAGGTGAGTGAAAAATACAACAACTAATTTTTTGTTATTAACCGGTGGGGAGGGGCACAAAGAAAAACCCCAAAGTTCTGCATACACAAAATTTAAAATTAAGAAAAATCAGTCTTTAATATTTTTAGATAGGGGACCCAATGGGGGTATTGAAACCCTTTTGTCTAAACTCTCCAGCTGAAGAATAGGTAGTTGAAAGAAGAAAAAATTCTTCATGTATCCTCTGATAAAATAAAAATGATAAGCCTTGATATATAAAAAAAATATAAAAAATTAAAGAAGGTATTTTATTGTAGACTTTTCGCCATCCATGGCTTTATAAATACAAATTCCGGACAATTTAATCCCGGAATTTGTATTGATAAAGCCTGATGGCGAAACGTCTACAATAAAATACCGATGCACATGTGTCTTAATTTCATCTTGTCAGAAATTAAAACCATTTTCAAAAAAAAAAAGGGTTTTTAGATTTTGTATAAGAAATTTTGCATAATTGAGGGTGATGATTGTTTTGATGATGATGTGACTGAGGGTGAGATATACATAAACGACATCACCAAAGAAGGGTTCAAAACCGACAAGTTGAAAAATAGACAAAAATTGGGGAATCTTAGTGAAAAACGTTTAGCCACCAGGGGTTTCATAGTCCATACAAAGCATGAAGGTATAAGGAGAGGATGAGTTTGAGGTAATCAGTCCCTCAGCCTGGAGTCGAATTTCATCCATCACTCATTAGGAAGTACACATAGGGCCAAAGGGGTTTACGTAATCGCATCACTTTAACGAAGCAAGGAGGGGTCACATGGAACCTGTCACTGGTGTAAAAATCGAGCCCAAAAGGGTTGGACAAGTGTTGAAAAATTCTCTGACAAAATCCCATGATGTAATGTCTGACAGATTGTTTAATGGCGAAAACCATTTTGTATTGGACTGAAAAAGCCACGTGTGGAAACGTTTCTTCAGAAAAAGATTCCCATATTTTGCATAAGGTCTAAATTCTTCAACTTGTGGGTTTTTTCAAAACCATTCATTTTGATGTCGTCACGCATACATCACCATCAATCACATCACATAAAACCATCTTGCCATCAATAATTTTACACCATCAATCACATCATCATTTAAACACACACTATCAATCACACATCACCACAATCACTCATCAACCATATCACCATCAATTATCGACTTTTTTAAACTACCATCTAAAACATTTTTAGATATTTTTTTTATATATAAAGGCTTATCATTTATCATTGATCAGGGGATACAAAGATTTTTTAAGTTCATTCCAACTACCTTTTTCTCAGTCTCGAGATTTTAGGCAAGGTTTGAACGCTTGTCCAACCTTCGACGAAGACCTACTTAACTAGTGGTGGTCAACTTATCCCGCCCATGCTCTTCCACTGCATATAAAAGTCCCTGTTTGGCCCATGCTGTGAGGGCTGATTACCTAAAAACTCCTCCTCTCCTTATTCCTTCCGGCTTGTAGGGGGCTGATAAGCCATGGGGAAAGTTTTCTTCAATAAAAATTCCCCTACTTGCTAAGTGTCTTAATTTTTTTTGACACACCTACACACTTAATAAAAATTTTAAACTTTCCCCCAAAGCCCGAAAAGCAAGAAACAAAATGTTTTAATATTGCGACCAGTCCCCCTCACGTATCCTGAGTTTTCCAATTTGCTATGTGGAGGGCCCGTGGTTCGCTTTAAGGGCCACCCACTCACTTGCTGGTTTTTTTATGCTTTGCACAGGGCAATGTGGGCCCAAATCCATCGGTCCCTTAGATGTTTTCTCCCTTTCCCCCCTTCCCATCTGAACCATACTCCTTCTTTCCCAGGGCCATTGTCCGAGTCCATCTGTCCCCCCTCAAATATTTTTCTCTTCCCCACTTTCCCAAGGTCTCCTCCAACCCTATCCCTTCTTTTCCCCCAGTCCCTTGGGGCCAGGAGCCCCCCTGCCCCTCAGAATTTCTCCCCCCCCCACTTTCCCCGGGCTGCCTTTGTAACCAGTACTCCTTCTTTCCCAGGGCCATGTGGCCAGGAGTCAAACTGTTTCCCCCCCAGATTTTCCCTTCCCCACTTTTTCCCCAAAGGGCTGCCTTTGAACCAGTACTCCTTCTTTTCCCCCTCCATGTGTCCGATCCCCTTTTCCCCTCAATTTTCTCCCTTCCCCACTTTCCCAAGGGCTGCCTTTGTAACCAGTACTCCTCTTTCCCAGTCCATTTTCCAGATCCATTGTCCCCTCAGATTTCTCCCTTTCCCCCCTTTCCCCAAGGGCTGCCTAAAACCCCTATCTCCTTTTTCCCCGTCCATGTGCCGGAGTCAAAAAATGTCCCCTCAGATATTCTCCCCTTCCCCACTTCCCAAGGTCTGCCTCAGCAACCAATTCCTTTTTTCCCAGGTCCAAGTCCAGAGTCATCGTGTCCCCTCAGAATTTTCCCTTCCCCACTTTCCCCAAAGGGCTGCCTTTGAACCATATCCCTTTTTCCCCGTCCTGTTCCAGGGGTCCATCTGTCCCCTCGATATTTTCCCTTCCCCATTTCCCAAGGGCTCCTTTGTAACCGACTCCTTCTTTCCAGGTCCATGTGTCCAGGAGTCAACGGTCCCCCAGATATTCCCCCTTCCCCCCCCTTTTCCCCAAGTCTTGCCTTTTAACCATATCTCCCCTTTTTTCCCAGGCCATGTGTCCGGATTCCCACTGTCCCCTCAGATATTTTCCCTTCCCCACTTTCCCAAGGTCGCCTTTGTAACCAGTACTCCTTTTTTCCCAGTCCAAATTTTATCCATGAGTCAATAAGTGTCCCCTCAAATTCCCCCTTCCCATTTTCCCCAAGGCTGCCTTTGTAAACCATATCTCCTTCTTTTCCCAGTCCTTTGTCCAGGGGTCCATCGTCCGCCCAGAATTTCCCCCCTTCCCCACTTTCCCAAGGGGTTTTCTTTGAACCATATTCCCTTTTTTCCCAGGTCCCATGGTCGAGCATCTGTGCCCCTCAATATTCTCCCCTTTCCCCCCTTTTCCCAAAGGGGCCCTTTTTTCCATACCCCCTTTCCCCGGTCCATGGCCGAGTCCACTCCCCTAGATATTTTCCCCCTTCCCCATTTTCCCAAGGGTTGCCTCAGCAACCATACCCTTTTTTCCCCGGTCCATGGTGTCCAGGGGGAATCAGGGGGCCCCCGGGAATTCTCCCCCCCCATTTCCCAAAGGGGGATCTGCCCCTAACCCCCTACCCAGTTTCCCAAGGCTGGCCCCTTTTAAATTTTTTTCTTTAGGTCCATTTCCAGGGTTATTTAAATTTTTTTCCCCATTTAGGCGTTTTAATTTAATTTTTAGTTTTGGTTCCTGGAGCCCCCCTTTTTTTCCCCCCGAACCCCCCTTATTAAGTGTTCCCTTTTTTTTAGTTTCATTTCCAAACCTGGGCCCCCGGGGTTCCCCCCCCACTTTCCTAAATTTTCCATTTTAAAGGTTCCCCCGGGGGTTTTCTATCCCGAAGTCAGTAACCCCCCTATTTTGCCAATAAAACACCTTTTTTAATTCACGGTAAATTTTCCCTTTTCAAGGGGGAGCTCTGGTCCTTATTTACACCACCAAAAACACAACGTGCACTAAACCCCCAACTTCCCCAACCGCCACCAACCGCCACTCAAAATTTTACAAACATACAAAACCCCCAAAAAAATTTTTAACAACAAAAACCAAATTTTAAAAAGGCCACCCACCACAAAAAACAAAAAACCCAAACAACCAAACTCAAACCCAATTACAACCCGGCCACACAAAACACAAACCAATTTACCAAAACTCAACCCTTTTAACATTTTTGATACACCAAAAAAACACACAACCCCAAACACTCCATTTTACACGAAACCACTGGTGGTACCAAATTATACACCACAAAACAACCCCCCCACACCACCACACACACACCAAACACCACAAAAAACACCACCCAAAACCCCAACACACACACAAAATAACACAAATAAACCCATCCAAAACCCCCCAAAAAAACCCCCAAATTAAAAAAAATACAAAAAAAGAACCCAAAAACCCAAACAAAACAATTCAAAAAAACATAAAAACATAAAGAAAAACAAACACAAAAAAAACAACCAAAACACAAAATAACACAAAATTTAAAAAAAATTTGCCCTTCACATTCCCCTTTTTATGTTGTTAAATTTTGTTTTTTTTCCAAATAAAAGGAAAATTTTAGGCAAAAAAATGAACTTGCCAAGTTTGAAAATCAGAAAAATTTTAAAATTTTCATTTCTGATGGAGAATATTTATTTTTGGCATTTTGAAACTTTTATTTGAAAAATTGTAAAATGGCTAGTTTGGAACACTTTTTGGGAAAGTTTAAAGAAGACTCTTGGGAAACTTAGGAAGATTTTTAACCAAAATTTGTAACGTCAAGCTCTTCTCAAAACCTTCTTTTTTTTAATAAATACGGTTCCCTGACATGGGCATACACTCTTCCCCCCACTGTCATACGACTCTCCTTACACGGTCAGTACGACTCTCCTGACACTGTCAGTACGACTCCCCCTGTACACTGGGCAAATACACCTCCTCAACTAGTCCCCTACACTCCCTGACACTGGGCAGTACGACTCTTCTGCACACTGGGCATACACTCTCCTGACACGGGCCCCCAAACGACTCTCCTGCACACCCAGTAGGGGGACCTCCTTAACCGGGCAGTACGACCTCCTGCCACTAGTCGGTGGGGTTCCTGAACTTTGGGGTCTCCGCACACTGTCGTGATCCCTTTACAATTTTCAGTAGCTTCTGACACTGTCGTACGACCTGTCTTTGGAGATCCGTTTTGTTTTTTGGGGGGTCTTCGCAATATTAACAAAAGTTGCTTTTTAATTTTCTGCGAGATCATTTAAAATAAATCCGATGATTGGGACACAAGTTATTTCTTTAACTTGTTTATACCAAACTCTAATGGTAAAAATTTATGTTAACTGGGGTTTTCTGTCGTCATAAAATTAAAATTAATTCTTTTGAATAAATGCAACTTTTTAAAATATTTATTTTGGGGAAAATTTTTTAAAAATATAAATAATTTTAACAAAAAGGGGGAAAATAATTTAATGTCTTTTGGGATAAAGGGGGGGTATGGGATATAAAAATTGATCCTGGTAGGGGATATAAGGGAAATCTTGATGGGATATAAATTTTAAAAAAAAGGAGGGAAAAATTAAATTAAAGGGGTGACTGGGATGGAATAAAATTGGATGGGGGTAATGGATATAAGGATATCTTTTGGGAAAAGGAGATGGTAGGGGAAAAAGATATCTGGGATGGGATATAAAAATGATCTGGGGTTGGGGATAAAAGGTTGATCTGGTATGGGGAAAAAGGATACTGGTATGGGGTATAAAGGGTGACTGGGGATTGGGAAATAAGGAGATCTGGGGGGATAAAGGTTTTACTGGTAGGAAAAAGGAAAAATCTGGATGGGGTATAAGGATGATCGGTATGGATAAAGGAGAAAAACTGGAGGATATAAGGAAAGATCTGGTAGGGAAAAAGGATGAATGGTATGGGGGTTTTTAAAAAATTTAAGGGTGATCTGGGATGGGGTTTAAAAGGGGTCTGGTATGGGGTATAAGGATATCTGGTAGGGATAAAAATTTTGGGGAAAAATTTGGGGATGGGTTTTAAAAGGGTCTGGGATGGATAAAGGAGATTGGAGGATATAAGGGTTCTGGGATGGGATATAAGATGATCTGGAGGGAATAAGGAGATCTGGTAGGATTAAGGATGGGTATGGGGAAAAAGGATATCTGATGGGATAAAGATGACTGGTTTTGGGGGTATAAGGAAGGAAGGGAAAAATAAAATAGGGGAAAAAAAATGAATTTGAAAAACTTTGGGAAAAAGACCTGGGGAAAAAACCTTAGAAGAAATTTTAATAATTTAATTGTGATTTAATGGAAAAAAAATAACGGTTAAAAAAACCTTATTAAAAATAAAAAATCCAAAATTTCCCCACTTAACAAAAATTTTCAATATTTTAAATTCCTTTAAAAAATAAAACCTTAAAAATTAACTAAAAAAATCTAAAAATAAATATCCTTAATTTAAAATCGAAATTTAAGGTACCTAAAAATACTTTTAAATAAAAATGATCCCCTAATTAAAATATCCAATAAAAATATCCTATGAAAAAAATTGATAATATAACAATAAAACCATATAAAAATCCCTTATTATAAAAAACCCAATAAAAAGTGAACCTTTGTAAATAAAAGCTGTAAATATAAAACTAAAAAATTTCCCCAAAAATAAAAACCGTAATTTTTAAAAAGGGTACTATGATATAAGGAGAAAAATTTTAGGTTTAAAAGTGGATGTTAAGGAAAGTTTTGGTTAAGATAAAAGGTTTCTGTTTTTAATACATGTTTAAAAAAATTTTTGAAAATTAAGTGTCGTAGTGTTCTTTTTTAAAATTGTATGGAAAAAAAGTTAAGAAAATTTTCCAAAAGTGAATTTTTTAGGATAAGGGGATCTTGAAATTTATTTTGCTAGAAAGAAAACTTCCCCCAAAAAAATTTCCCCCTTTTTACTAAGGGGACCCCAATCCCCCAACCTTTTGTATTACCTTATAAGTCCCCTAACATTTTTTGCAAAATCCCTCAACCTATTTAGAATCCCACTATCACAGGCATACCCAAATCCAAAAATTTTATATAACCCTTTTAAACTTTACCCAACCACAACTTTTAATTAAATTAAATAACTCCCCAAAAAAAATTAAATTTACTTCAATAAATAAATAAAATATATAAAATTTATATAATAATATATATAAAAAATTATCAAATATATAAATATATAAATATAAAATATTTTAAAAATATAAAATATATAATAAAAAAAAAAATTGGAACCCATCGTTTAAAAAACATTAAAAATCCAACTCTTTTCCCCCAAAAATTTTAAAAGTGGGTTTTTTTATGAGAAAGGGGAATTGCGACCACTGTGCCTCTTTTTTTATTAAATTGCCACTAAAAAGGGCCCTGGTTCTTTTAAATCCACCCCCCCAATTGTGTTTTTAAAATTTTCCCAGGCAGTATCCAGGGGTAGGGCCGCCCCCCCGAATTTCCCCTTCCCCATTCCCCAAAAGGTTCCCCAAAACCCCTCTCCTTTTTCCCAGGTCCTTTTCCAATTTATCGTCCGCCTATATTCCCCCCCCAACTTCCCCCGGGATTCCGGGTTTTTTTTAAGGGTCCCCGATCCTCCCCCCCCGGATGTTTTTTATTCCCTAAAAAATTATATACCGTCCATTTTAGTTATTTTTATAAATAATTTTATTAAATTAAAAATTTTTTTATGGGGGTTTTAGGACTCCCGTTGAATTACGGAGGGCCCCAAAATTCTGGTTTTTTTACACCAAAGCATAATCGAATTTAGCTAAAACGACCAACTCCGCCAGTTCCCCCAAAGGCCCCCACCCCATTTTTGGGGGTTTTTTATTTGATCCAAAAACTTCTTTTAAATTTTTATTGTCAAACAAAATTTTGTTTTAGAAGTTGATTATGTGTGGGTAATTTCGGTATTTCTGTTTCCCCCCTCCACCAGAACAAAAACGTTTGGGGGTGTATTTTTTTTGTTTATTAGCCTTAGTTAAAATTAAAACCCGAGTTCAAGAGTCCGGCACAATGGAAAAAGTTTTTGCGCTTTTGGGGAATCCTGGGGAATTTTAAAACAAAGGAAAAATTGGTCCTTTTATTTACCGACCAAATAATTTTCTAGCCACCACTTTTTTCCCCATTGCCACCCCCCGGCATCGTTGTTTTGTAGTCATAAAGAAAAAACAACCAAACCCCAAAAAAAACAATGAAATTTTTTTAAAAATGGATCGTGTAATTTAAATTCCGGGAATAAAATTAAAACCACCACCACCAAAACAAACAAAACAAACCCAAACAATAAAACCCCGCGTACAAACCCGGCCCCATAAAAAGACTTGCTAAATTTTTTTTTTGGGTTCCCCCCGGTTTTAAAATTTTTTGTTTTTAAAATGGGGAAGTTGGTAGAAAAAAAATCCTTTCCCAATTAAATTTTTAAACTTTTTGTTTCAAAACCCGGGCAGTGTTGGGTTTGCCTTTTGGGAAAACCTTTACAAAAACCAAAACTTTTAAAAACAAAAGTTTATAAAACCCTTTTAACTAAAATTTCTTTCATTCCCCCACACCAACAACAACCCACAAAAACAACCCCCCCAAACAAAACAAATAAAAAAAAAACCACACAACCCCACAGACAAAAATTGGGTTTTTACCCACGGCAGGGGTTGACTCAAATTTACATTTAAGCAGTTCTGGTGTTAAAATGTTTGGTTTTAAAAAAAAGTGAGAAGTTGGGTGTTTTTTGAAAAAAAATTTTTCCCCAAGGGTAAACCCCAAAAATTTTTTCTAAACATTAAAAGTTTTTGCCATTAAAATAAAAAATGAATATTTTTGAAAAAAGGGCAATATTTTTTTTTGGTTTAAATTTTTTTAAAAATTTATTCAAAACAATAAAAAATTAAAACACTTAAAATTTGAGAAAAAAAAAAAAAAAGGGAAAAAGGTAATTTTTTTTAAAATAAAGCATTTGAGGATTGGGGGAATTTAAAAAGTGAGAGTATCGAGTTTTTGGGAAAAAAATTGATGGGCAAAGGTTTTTTTAAAAAGTGGGAAAAGATCTAAGAAGGGGATGGCAAACCCGGGAAAAATTTAATTTTTTTTAAAAATTTTTAAAAAGTTGGGGTATCAAGAGATTTCTGGAAGAAAAAAAAGGAAAAAAGATTTGGAAAAAGTTTTAGGGGTTCAAGAGTTTTGGGGAAAAAAGTTGAGGGGTATCAAGAGTCTGGAAAAAAGTTAGGGTATCAAGAGTCTGGTGAAAGTTGAGGATTCAAGAGTCGGAAAAAGTAGGAGTACAGAGTCGGGAAGAAAGTTAGGATTTCAAGAGTTCTGGAAGAAAGTGAGGAGTATCAAGAGCAGGAAGAAATTGAGGAGTTCAAGAGCGGGAAAGAAATTTGGGAGTATCAAGAGTTTCTGGAAGAAAGTTGGGAAATCCAAGAGCTCTGGAAGAAAGTTGAGGAGTGGCATAACTTCCGAAAAAAGTTAAGTCGGGGAAAAATTACTTTTACTTTGGTTTACCTGCAAGAAATTTGTCGTTGTAATAAAATTGTTAATAATATAAAAATTTGGAATTTTCGGAGTCTGTGAAATACAAGAATGACTCATCAGATGCTTCAATTTTTCCATGGTTGGGTTATCACCAAACGCTCCACGTTTGGTTAACGTAAACCCTGTTTATCATTTTATTGAATGAATAATGATATTCACTTTTCTTCAATAACTAATAAAATGTTCCTTCTGATTGTCTTCACATTATTAATAAACAATATATTGTATAATAAAATAATAAACAATTTGTTTACTTGAAATAAAGAAAATTAGAAATTTTAATGAAAGTTTAAAAACTTGAATCAGATCAGTTACTCGAGATTGATTTTTTTGATGAGTTTAAAATTTTAAATTTTTGATGAACTTTATTAAAACAAAGTTTGTCTTTAACATTGATCTTATATAAGTTTAAATTTCCCAATTTCATTAAGTAAATTACTTCCCTTATAATAACTAGTGAATGTCTCTTCTGATCAACTCACAAACACAATTATTAATCAATCTTAAGTTTTTTGATTAATTTTGAGCCGCTGGATGCCAAATTTTCCATTTTTTGCCCAATTTTTATCAAATTGAGGTTTAAATTTTTTATGGGATTTCATAGAATTATAAACACAGTAAATGTGAAAAACAAACTGGAAAAAATATAAATCCGCCCATTTATGGCATTTTTAAATTTAACCAGAGGGCACTTTTCCCATTTTTGGGAAAATTTTCAAATCTTTCGTTTGCTTTATCACAATTTTTTTATTTTCTGAACGAAACATATTCTACAGACCATTCTGGAGAAATACCCTGACTTTGCTAAGCTGTAAATAAAGCATTACCACGTGTGTGGTGGTGTTGTGTGTGTGTGTGTGTGTGTGTTTGTGTGTGGGGTGTGTGTGTGTGTGTGTGTGTATGTGTGTGGTGTGTGTTGTGTGTGTGTGTGTGTGTGTATGAGTGGTGTGATTGTGTGTGTGGTTTGTGCTTGTGTGTGTGTGTGTTGTGTGTGTGGTGTGTGTTGTGTGAGAGAGAGAGTGTGTGTGTGTGTGACAACAAGCAAAATTTGCACCAATAACTCACTGCAGTTGTGACCGGGTGTGGAAGTATGAATTGCTCATTACACTATAATTTGCTCATGCTTGTAGCCATGTATAAACGTAAGTAACCATCTTACAGGATTTTTAAACCTTTAATCTTATTAGTTCATACTTATGTATCCTAGTTCTGCTACTCAAAACTTCTGGGGCCCCCAGTCCCTGGACTCCATTACGTACATCTGTAATCTGTAAATTACCTTTGTAACTGTCATGATTGTGACCCGACCTACATGGAGTTCATTACCTTTGTAATTTGTGAGGTACATTACCTCCTGTAATTTTTCACAGCTACAAAACTTTGGAGTCCAGTCCCTGACCAATATTGTACCTTCTGTAATCTTTTGACTACCGCCCACAGGATGGGCAGGGGTGCATAATAACATATTAAACTAACTAACTAACACTGCTTTTAAACACTTTTGAACACTGTTATTTAGAACTCTCTGAAACACTTACTTAAACACGTCTGAGAACACTGTTTATTTAAACAATCTGAACAATGTTTTTAAACACTTTTGAGCACTCTTTTCAAAACACTGTTAAAGTTCCACAACTCTAGGCGGAAACCTGAGGTACTTAAATTATTAGGTTAATCTATGGAACAGTGACTTTCCGTGTCACGAGGCACATGATTATAGTTGTGGAAAATGTTTTCCAAATGCAACAGAAACCTGTTTACTACATTAAATGAAAAATCAACTTATCACAAACCACGTATCCATAATGAAACTTTTGGGTCGTATCCATAACGAAAACTTTTGTATCGTTCCATAATGGAACTTCTAATGTAGTTCTGAACTGCCCACTCAGACTTTCAGTGGTGGAATTCATCGAGGCGGGACCAACTTCCACCAACACGTTTCACCGATAACATTTATGGGTTGAAACTACACTCAAATTCTCACTCCAGGGTGTGAGTTTTTGCTTCATAAACGTGAGATTATTTAGTCGTTGACTGGTTCTCATAAAAATAGTCCATATAATAAACAGATTTACGGAAGAATATTTGTCAAAAAATATACAATTTATACTTACAAATGTAAATATATTTTAGGGGAAAAGGATCGCAAGGCATTTGAAATAGTCATAACCATGATGACCAAAGGTACACAATTAGAACAGATGCATGGTAGAAAGAATAAAGATACAGGTTAGTCTGAGGATAAAAGCAGTTTCGCCGCACTGCTGCTGGCTTGTTTCCTCTTCACATTAATTAATCTCGTTATTTGCGCTTACTGAGATGTAATTAGAACAGTCCTTCGGTTAAACGTTAGCATAACGAATATATAATTCCAGGTATAGTTTGCGAAGATCGTTTAGAAACTATATTGTAAACACGCTAAGAAAACAGTATGACTATCAATGGAGAAGAATGTTAATTAAAGAAACGCTGATAAAGTCTACGGAAAGGACGCCCTCCGCGTTTCACTACTCCATTCCCATCGTGTACATGGGAGTCAAAAAGAGGTACATTAAGGTCCAGGGACTGGGGCGCCCAAGAATATCGTGACAGCTGCAACAAGGTATCAAAGGTAATGAAATTCACAAGTTACAAAAGTAATGAATCATGTAAGTAAAAGTTACTTAGGTTAAACGTGGGTTACAGTCATGGAACAAATTATAAATTATGAGCAATTCACAATCCACACCCGGTCAGCTACTGTAATGAGTTTTCAGTGCAAATATTAATTGTTGTGACAACACACACACACACACACACACACACACACACACACACACACATACACACACACACACACAGCACAACACAACACACACACAGCCCCTACACACACAGTTGTCAGCACTGCTGATAGGGCGCGATAGCCTAGCAAGTGAAGTAGTGGGAGGGCAGAGCCATACATAGTATTCTACAGAAGAGTGTATGAAAAAGCTCAGGAAGCAGACAGAGAGAAGAGGATCCAGTAGCGATACCAGTGGAAGACGGCGGGCCTGAGAGAGCCAGAATCTCGACCCCCTGCAACCACAATTAGGAAGTACAATTTAGGTAGATAACACATATAGGCGAGTTCACTACAAACACACACGAGCGTACATACAGGAGCGTACCCGCCGTCTTTGGCTCCTGATTGTCTAGTTATGGTAGCATGTTGTAGCTGGACTATGATCGTCCGATCACACAATAGCTTTTACCCCAAGAGCAAACAGCACACAAGCGCACACACATCACACACACACACACACACACACACCACGACACACATCACAACACACACACACACACACACACCACACACACACCAGGTAATGCTTTATTTACAGAGGTGTATATCAAAGTATTATTCCAGAAATGGTCCTGTAATTTACCATCTGTGAATAAAATATTTTGACATATCTTGAACATTTCTGAGCGAGTTGTCTCTGAATTCATTAATTTAATACACACTCCAGTACATAATGACGCAGGTGAATATTTCGTTTTGGTCTACATTTGGTGGTGATGATTATAACCTTGCCAAAGATACTTGTAACCCAGCCGAGCCGGCGGTAGTTACAATCCAAGAGACTATTTATATTTGTTGGATCATCCGTAGACATGTGGCTCCTCCTGCAAGATAGAATGATTGAAATATGGACTGAAATGTGTCAATCTCCCAGATCTTAAGTCATAAAATTCAGTTGAAGTTCTTATTCGTTTTAGTCTTGTGTATATCTCAATCTGGCAACTGGAGAGCCAAGATTTTAATCTACCCACTCTTTGAAAGCAGATACAGCCTTAGCCAGTTCATCAGTTCTTGTCCATTACATCTGAAGACCAATGTAGAGATTGAATCCACAGCATGTGCACTCTGACTCTGGCAACGTTCACAATCCTACCATGCTGTGGTCCCTGGCTCTGAAACAAAAGCATGCCACAATTTATACTTAACCGTCAACTTTAATGCTCTCGTTGTCTTCCTCGTTCTGAAGACCCCTACCCTTGAGCCCAGATCATCTCATATGGACTCGAAAAGGAGACAATCTACATAAACTAAAGCGTCAACCTTATACTTCCTACACGGAATCACCCTCTTCCGCGCACAGCGAGCAGGAGTCATGGCAAACTATCGTCCTGTGTGATTACACAAGTCTAGCAAAGACCAAAATCACGCGTCAGTTACAAATGAGCGTCTGCACCACATTTCTCTTTGTATGGAGACCATCAACTCTGTATGGCAACAGCAGCACTAACAGCTGCACCAGTGGACTGGGTGAAGCAGAACCAGTCAACGAATAAAATTTGGTGTAAGAGTGTGGCAGTATGACTAACTTTCCAATACACTTAAGGCATCATGTTTTGGCTTCAGGCGAAGCTTTGGGGTGTGATTGAAGAATATGTTCGAGGGGACAAATATGGCACACGTCTTGGCTAAAATCACCTTGTCCTCTTCTTTGAATCCGAAACAGGCTCTAGGGGCCATTCTTCTTATCTGACGCGCTTTTTCCCTCCTCTACTACAGCTCCCTCACCCTTCTTTCTAAGCCGCCTGCAAGAGCGCCCTCCTCCTCGTCAAAACCCACCCTATCCACACATATTCTTATATCTAACATACTCTTCCCCTCCCCCTCCACATCTATCTCTCTGCTGCTAGAATCTGATATATATCTAGCGATCACACAACACAACATATGGTGGGAGGTGGGGTTGCGGTTGGGCGGGAGGGGGCGCGGTGGGGGAGGTGGAGGTTGCGAGTGGTTTAGAACATAAAGAGGGGGGAAAAGCGGAGGGAGAGAGAAGTAACTATGACTATTAATAGGGGGTTTAGGGTGAATAAGATTTATTAAGCTAGGTGGGGGGGGGGGGGGGGGGGGGTGGGGGGGGGGGGGGGGGTAAGGGGTTTTAGGAAGGATTGGTGTAGTGGGGGTTGGGGTTATTATGTGGGATGGGTGGAAGTGTTAGTGGTACATATATATGATAGGGGGGGAGGGTATCTGCTGAATAATAGAGTTGGGGTGGTGGATTGGATGTGTTGAGGTTGTAGTGGGATCTGCGCGAGTGTGGGGGGGGGTGGGGGTTGGGGTGGGAGATGGGGGATGATGGTGGGGGGGGGGGGGGGGGGGGGGTGTGATGTTGGGGGATTGTTGTAATTAGAAGATAATTTGGGTGGGGGGAGGGTGAGTGCTGGGTGTGGGTGGGGTGTGTGGTAGGTGGGGTTGGAGGTGTGGTGTTGGAGGGGGTGGTGTGGGTGGTGGTGGTTGGGAAGGGGGTGTGGGGGGACATTGAGAGTGGGATATAGTGTGGGTGGAGGGTGACAGGGCGAGGGGATGGGGGGGCGGTGAGGTGGGGAGATGGGGGATTTGACACAAGTGGGTATTGTGTCTGGGGGGGTGGGAGGGGGTGGATGGTGTGGCGGGGTGAGGTGTGTATTATGGAGTGTGTATAGGGGGTGGTTTTGGTATGGTTGGGTGGGGTAGTGGAGGGGTGGAGGGGGTGAGAGGGGATTGGTTGTGTGGAGGGAGGGTAGGTGAATGTGGATGGTAGTGGGAGATAGGGAGAAACTTAACCGATGGGGGGGATGGGGTATGATAGATTAGGAAGTGAGTCTCGCGGGTCTGCGGTCGAAGTGTGTGTGGTGATGGGTGCGGGGGTGTTGGTTGTTGGGTGGTGGGTAGTGTGGGTGGAGTTGTGTGAAAAACACAGCAAGGAGAAATACTGAGTGATTTTAAAGCTGAGAAAAAGTACGTGGGAGTTGTCTCTCTCCCTCTCTCTGCCTCAGCGCTTGCTCAAATAGCATAGCCTGCCTATATCTATGTTGTTCGGACTTACTATTTGCTGCCTAATCGAGAATCGTGTTATGGGGTTGGCTACGAGAGATAGTGGGATACTGAGTGGACTGTATTGTTGAAGGTATTGGTTTTGTGTCAAGGATGAGAGGGGATCATCTAATCGGAGTGTTGTAGAAGTCAGGCCGAGCGAACACACACATCGCGCACAAACACGTAACTGAGCACGCGTGCGAGCTCGAGCGCATTAGAAGCGACATCACACACACGTGAACACTACACTCACATCACATCAACACACACACACACATGAGAACCGACATCATAACACTACAAAAGCAACTCTTCATTCAACACTACGGAGGCTACGCCCGTTAGGGACACAGCGACAAACAGCGGAATACAACGCGCAGCGAGCGGCGCGAGCAGCGACACACAAATCACACTACACATGAACACTAACTAACACAAACACACTACACAAGAGGACAATCGGCAACACACGATTCACGAACACGGACAAACACACACACATACGATCACACCACAGAGGGTGCACACACACACAATTAACACAGCACACGACATCAGACATTCACTCTCGGGTGCGGAAGCACACATACAAAAACGGGACAGGCTGAGGCGAGCAGGGGGGCCCACATCACATACTGTCTACTCTCACAAAGTAAGTGATTTGGGACAGTACGGATCAGGGGGACACAGCTCACTCACTACGAAGATCGGCAATAACTGGAGTGTTGAGGCACTTTTATGTCAATGGATCTGAAGGGGCCGAAATGTGTACTTAGTTGAGAACTATTTAGGGTATGGATTTCAGTACATAAATTGGAGAACAGACGTGCGCACATGTGAAATACTGACTCGACGGGTCCTTGGTGTTCCCACAGGGATGGAGAGAACAAAAATTGTTCTAGCGAGAAGCAAGTGACAACAACAGGGGTGGATTTGTTTCACGCACAACTGAGTGATTTACATGTAGAGCGGTGGGGGATGTGAGGTACAGTCAGTGTTTGATTGAAGAGGTGAGTTGGAAGGAAGGAAGATATATAGTCTATAGAGGGGGGTGATAGACTTTTTGGTAGGATGGTGGTGTATCGGGGGGGGTGGGTGTACACATAGTGGTTGGGTAGTGTGGGGTGTGGGGTGCTGGGGGGATCTAATAGATAGGGGAATGTGAATGTGTGTGGCGACACACACACACAGCATGGTCATTTGATTTAGTATAAATATTTGTGGATTGGCACAAGTTGAGGATAAGAGGAGACAGGGGCTATGTGGGGTAGCGAAGTAGAGAGATTGGGGATTAGGGTTAATGGAGTTGTGGATGGTGTGGGACTGAGTGATAGTCTGCAACGGATGGGGATGGTGGGGGGGGGTGACGGGGATAGAGGACACGAAAGTTATAGATATGTGGGGTGGATTTAGTGCGGGACAGGCTTTAGGAGATGTGTATTGATAGGGAGGGGTGATTAATGATTGAATTTATAGTTGAGTGGGATATATATTTATGTAGTAACTTGTGGGTTGTGATGTGGGTGAGAGTGTTGAGTAACGGAGGGTTGGGTGTGATGTGAGTGGGTAGGGAGAAGGGACAGGGAGGTTGAGGAGAAGTAGTGGTAATTATATAAAGAAGTGGGATTTGGGTGTGGATGGGTGGGGTGTGATATTGTGTGGGGATGTGGAGGATGGGGTATGAGGAGAGTGTGAGAGTAGTTATGTTTTTGGAGTGGGGGGGAGAGGTGTGGAATGGGGGGGGGTTTGAGAAGTGGACGTATGTAGAGGGGTATGAGAGGGGGGGGACAATGAGAGAAGGGGGGGTGAGTAATGAATGAGAGGGGATGAAAATTTTGTTGAGTGAGAGTGAGAGAGGATTGGGATAGAAGGTGAGTGGGATTGGAGATTGTGATTTGGGGGAGGTGGGTGGTTTGTGGTAATTTGAAGAGAATGTTAGTGGGTGATTAAGGGAGGAGTGTGTAAGAATAGGGAGGAAGGAATGATAGAGGGGGAGGTGGGGTTGGGTAGTGAGAAGTAAAATAGAGTGGAAGTGTGAGAGGATTGGGAAGATGGTGGTGATGGTGATATTTGGGGGTGGAGTTGTTGGGGGTGGGTGTTGGGGTTTTTAATAAGATTGTTTAAGTGGTGTATAGAGGGGGTGGTATGGTGGTGTGTGGGTGAGGTGATATATAGGGAAGGTATTTTGGTATACTAGTTATGATCACGGTAGGATCTTAGGGGGTGTGGGTCTGATGTGGTGTTTATGTATGGGAGGATCTTCAGTATTATCTTTGAGTGTAATGTAGATAGGGGAAGGAAGTGTATAAGAGTGAAAAGATATAGGGGGGATTAAATTTAGGATATGAATGTTTATTTGGGGTTATTAGTGGAGGGGGTATGGAAAGGAAGGAAAGAATGTTGTTAGGGGGGGAAGGAGAATGTTGTAAATTTGTTGATAGATAAAGGGGGAGAAGGATGATTTGGAATGGTGTTAGGATTAAGGGGATGTAAAGAATATTTAAGGGGATTATTTATGTGATTTAGAATTTAGAACTTTTTTAATATGATTTTAGAGTTAGGGGAACATTAAAATTTTAGTGTTGTTGGTAAAATTTGGTTCACACCCCTTCTCTCCAACACCCTACCTATTACTCTTTTACAACTACTTCTATAAATATATATACAAACCACTATGGTGAATTACACATCCCTGTCTAAGACCTCTTTTACCGGAAAGTATCACCCTCTTCTACACCCCTAACGCTAGGTAGGAGAAACACCCTCCAGTAGTTGGAGCACCCCCCCAGGTAGGTAAGCGCTCCCTCCAGGTGCGATAGCCGCTCCCCATCCGTAGGGTAAGAGAACCCTCACACTATTAGGTACGAACCCTTTCAATTAGTGTAGAACCCTCCATTTAGGTAGTGAGGAACTGCCGGGCTTATTACTCTGTATAGGGTAAGGGAGTAACCCTGTCAAGTGTAAGAGATCTCTGAGAACCCTTCAGCGTAGGCTGAGCGGAAGAACCCTCCAGGTACAGTTGGGGCACCTTCAGGCAGGTTTGGCGCAACACCCTCCACGTACAGGTAGGAGACCTCCCCATGTAGAATCAAACAGCGCTGGCCTCGAATCGTTGATTGAAAGGAGAATCTTATTCACAGGTGACTTTGTAATCCTCCCGTAGAAGTCCCCTGGAGCAACTGGCTTCACCATTGGCCCCGGACAAAGGGACCTTTAACAAAAGGAATACTCAATTAACTTACTTCTGTTAGAGTCCTACGTCCGTAGCACTTTACCAGATGCTTTAATATTTGGTTCAGTTGCTCGTAACTTTTGTCTTGGCAAACGCTAAAAATCGCTTCTATGGTAATTCCCTAACAAAGTTCTCTTCCCTGAAGACTTATTAAAGGTACTTTCTAGTAATTCTTTAAGATCTTAGGTATACAACAGAACACAGCGAACTTTACATCATAGCTGTGATTGACGTGAGGACTTGAAAAGCAGAGTATACGTCACATGTCGCTTTCTACGACCACAGTTGGTATGATTGTAACCATGAGAAAGACTTCTTTTAAGCGATGACATGTTTTTCTTATTTTAATTGATGGGTATTTTTAAATCATCTTTAGGTTGATTCTCTAACAGCAGACATCGAGGCCATCCAATAAGAATAAGCCTTTAATAAGTACCTGTGAAGTTAATCCGTAGTACAATAGAGGCCTGGGTTATATTCTCCAAGCCAGAGTAGAAACATTGGACGTGTTTTCTTTCCACCTGTTGTCGATGTTCCCCCATCAGTAAAATGGTACCTTGGTTGTTAGCGTCGAGACTTGTGGTGGGCGTCGCATCCCTGAGAAACAAAACTGACCTAATTTGCCCGAAATGCGGAGCTTAACAAGGGACAATCTATGTAGTTGTATGTCATTGATGTCACCTAGGACTGTAACCTTGTACATATACTTGTAGTAAATTAAAAGATATTATCATTAATTTATTAATTAAATATTATTATTATATTATTATTATTTTTTTTAAATTTTTTAATTATTTTAAAACCAAAACCCATCCGAAGGAAAAATCTGTTATCATAGAAAATGAGGAAAGACTTAGTACTAAGACTGATTTCATTCCAATCGCGTCTTCAGTGCATTCTTAGTCGATTTATTTCACATACATGCAGTCAGCTTTTGAAATTATTCTGTGCCCTGGACCATTTACAATGGTTCCTTTGCTTGTGCTGTCCTCTTTCAGGAGAATGCACCTCTCCATTCGTACTTTTTTCTTTTTTTTCCTGCCGGAACTCAATTCAATACTTCCGAATCTTCACTCCTTGGGTAAAAGTACTCAATTTCACTGAAGAATCAACTACAATTAAATAGCTCTAAAGAAAGCACAAACATTACACTAAGCATCTACAAGTGGAAATATTCACCCGAAAGATGCATTACACAAATTATACACAAAATGTCCACATAATTGCACTTGTGTCCTTTACCTAACACATATTATGTAGGTAATGTCTACCAACATATAATATAATCCATCTGTCATAGCTGCCTTGTACGAACCGGTGACATACTTTCAAAACAAACTATTGCAACCTGAAAGACGGAGTTACGATTGATGTTATATAAATCTGTAAATTACCTTATGTAAATATAAGCAGATTGAAGAGAATCATAGGGGCAGATGTCAGAATATTATAAATAAAGCAGGCCATTGAAAAAATTAAATACGCAGCCACATCGTACACTTATGCAAATAGAGAACAGTGAGTTCTCGATTTTTTATGTAATGCCCCTTGTCAAAAAAAAAAAAATGCATAGTTTAGCAAATTCCCGCAAAAATTTCTTTCGAAGCGATATTACAATTAATTATAACTGAAAACAAAAACCGTCGCCAGTAGACTCTTTCAGTACCGGTTGGAGATCCTATGAACCTGGTTAACTTTGTTGATCTATACCACTTCTCCCGGGTGATTGGGAACCAGCCATGACACAGAAGGAGAATTCTTACAAGAGGTCTAGGTATACCACGACCCGTGCTACTGATTCCTTCCTATCCCCTTTAGGACAGGTCAATAAACTTTTTGGGAAGACCCCGACTCACATATTGTGATCATTCTACCTATCAATCCTCTCTCTTTGAAGCCATATATGTTACTAAGTTGTGAAGTTTCTGTCAGCTACGCGCACTAGGAAGTAATGAACGCATTTTGACCCAAATCGACCATTATGTAACATTAGACATAGAAAAACTATGTAGTATTTACCTCCTCTCTGTTGCTGACAGTTCATTAGCTTGATTCAACTTATGGACTGAAGGAGGCTGTTCAAAACGCCTAATGTTTGATAGCAGTCCATGACACAAGTCCCATAATTATGTTATATGAAGCTGTGGGTTCCTGTCAGCTTTTAAAGAACTGAAGCACTGAAAAATCATTTAGTTCGCTTGTCAGCTTAATTAATATAAGGCTCTTTGGAGGAGTTCCACTGACAGTGACCAGAATATCATGCTATATCTGAGTGAACCACCTCAGGAAGGCGAGTATATCTCTTTCACTAACAAATCCGAAAGAGCACAGGATGAATGTACACAGACTCCCAGAAGTTTTGTTACCACAGAGACTAGTAGATCATGAGCATTTATGCCCATGATCTACTATTCGAGAACCAGACACCCCTGTCTGCAGGGTTTGGAAAACACGAGTTCAATAGAAAGCGTGTCCGCAGTGGCTTAATGTCCCACATCAGCGGCGCTGGTGTCGAAAACCGCGCAAATCAGCCTATGACCTGCTGCATCAGCAGAAAGGACGCATCCTGACCAACCCTCAAAATATCATATATCAGTCAAAACACCTTAACTTTCACAACATAAATAACTACGTCAGCTACAATTATGGTCACTCAGTTGGCTTCTTAAATTAAATTCTTTTCTCTTATCTACACTAGACCTATCAAATTACAATCACAGACTTGCATGAATTCCTCTTACTCCTGTTGTACGTTATATATTATTGGGGTGCATACATTTTGTGTCTCACGTTTCAAAGGTAAATAGAATGGACAACAATGTCTTTGTTTAGAAAGATTACTTTTTACCCTGTATCTGCGGTGGTGGTGCTAGACTATAATAGATTGATTCACACCTTATCTTATTCCCAGGTAAATTCAAGCCTGGGTGAAATCGCACATTCCCAATGCACGTCAAACAACATAAAAAGCGAATGAATCATTCATGTCTGTCCTTTCATTTTTGTTACAAATGTATGACAAAGGGAGCATGTCGAGTGTACATGGGTCAATGGAGTTTTAGGGAGATAGTTCCTTGGAGACTAAGGAATAATTGGGTTTTGTCCAGCGTCATGGGTTGATTATTCGATGACCCAAGGAATCTGGACAACACTATGAGCAAGACTTTAACACGCCGTTAGAGCACGGCTTGTCTGGACTTTCTGACTGCCTTGTCTGTCTGTCTCTGGCTCGTCTCTCACTGCCATCAGTCTCTTCTCAATTTCCGAGAGTATTTTCTGTTAACCTCGACACACGGCACAATTCTTTGCACAAGTCTATATGGAATAAGAAGACATGGTGGCAAGAAAAATGCAGATTCCTTTCTCGTTGATATGAATGATTTTACAAAACACCAGAACCGCTTACTTATTCACTTCTGTTATTAAGTCATACTTCATTTTTTTCTTGATCTACTGTATGCTAAGATACATAAGACTGAGGACATACTCTCTGACAGAAGTGAAGAACTCAACAGGGTTGCACTATAATAGACACAGAAGTCGTGTCCAATATACTCGCCATGCTTCTTAGAACAGGCAAATTACATAAGAGATTTTTTGCGAAATGTGAAAACCAAATATATCAACTGACTTTCAGACCATTCATAAAAAGAACCAGGTCATGGAGTTTTTTTAATTTCAAATGTCTAAATATGCCAAGGTTTTTGTCTTCCTTATTTCTCAGAGAAAATGCTATTAATATTTGAGACAATTTAAGGATGTTTTTGGTCAGTTGTCGCTAGTGAAAATTCTGTGTAGTTTACAACTTGCTGTATCTGTGGGGTGGCCCGGTGGCCTGGTGCTGAAGCTCCCCTTCACACACGGATGGGCCCTGTTCGATGCTAGTCCGAGTGAAAACATTTTGAGACGGCGTTTCCACTTACACATAATGTCGCTGTTCCCCTACCAGCAAATAGAGTACTTTGGGTGTTATGACGACTGGTGTGGGCTCCATCCTGGGGGACAAATTAAGGTCCCCACAAGGGGAAAATAATACAGTCCGAGCGATGACTGCACTGACTTTTCTTGGATTCTCTTGAATGGCTAACTCTCTGGGGTTTAAAAATCAGAAGAAAATCTTATAAAATTATTTCTGTTTTTTAGTCTGTCATTAATGGATTAATTCTTTTCTCATGTCATCTTTAATTTTTATTATTGTAGTAATGTTTTGTTAGATTGCGGATGACACAACCAAGAAACTAGATGATTGCTATGTTATGAATAAAACGAAGTTGGATGCTCCTGGCCCTAGCGCAACAAAGTCTGATGGGGTGGGGATTCTCGGTGGCGGAGAAATAAATGTGGATTAAATCTGGAGTATCTGAGAGATGTTAGAGCTAAGGAAGGGGTAGCAATAAATTATGAAGGATCAAGTTATGGAAGGAGCAATAAGAATATGAATGTGTAAATTCAAGGATTTGTGCGTATGTAAAATGTAAAGGTTGAATGCGAAAAGCTGGATTCATAATAAGCGTTTTATGCACTGGAGAATAGAGGATGTATGAGGAGAGAGGAGATGTTGGGAACTATAAGTGAATGTATAGGAACCATATGAACCAACTGGAGAGAGTAATTGTGGATGGTACCTGAATGCTGCAGTATGGAGAAAATTTTAAGAGGTGTCGTAGGTAAGTTTGGGGTGCCAGGTGCGTAAAATGAGCGAATGCGGGAGCCCTTTGCGATAGAACTTTGTATAGATAAAGTGGTTTAGTTATAATGTAAAGGACATATTTTCTAAGAAAAAAGGATAGCGGAATAGAGTATACAAGATATGATGTAGACGCGACATGACAGTAGTTTTCTTGGATTACTTGTTGGTGAAAAAAAGACTGTTGAGTAGACCTTCTCCAGGATGTAACATGTGTAAGAGGAGGCCACAGATATATCATAAAAGTCCAATTTTTAGTCAATGCTAGCGACAGTGAGAGTAAAAGTAGATGGATCACAAAGAGGAATAAAGCATCCACGTAAGAGAGAGGTGAATGCTTCTATAAACTACAAGAAGGTATGCCATTAGGGTACGATATAAACAACTATTGTGATGATAGATGGCAATGAGAGCATATGCTAAGGGGGTCCGAAGAGATATAGGGGAAGGAGGCGATTAGAAAATGTAGTGTTAGAGTGAGTTCAGCAGAAATTTGTGTTACAGGAAGGGTGAGATGCAGAGAGACGAGGAGCAATTGGTGGAATGATGAGACTACTAAAGAGTAGTAAAGGCGGAGAAAAAGGTTACTCATATGAGAAGTTTTTACAAAGAAGAGAAAAGTGATCAAAAGGAGGAAGAGTATATGGAGAAAAAGAGGAGAGTTTAAGAGAGTTGTGAAGCAATGTAAAAAGAGCCAAATGGAAGAGAGTGGGTAGAGATTTTTATCAACAAATTTATTGTTTGAAAATAAGAAAAAGTTTTGGAGTGAATTAACAAGGATTTAGGGGAAGCCAAGAGAACAAATGGATTTGTTCAGTTATAATAGGGAGAGGAGAGTTATTAAATGAAAGTTAGAGGTATAGGAAGATGGAGGTAAATATTTTGAGGAATTGTTAAATGTTGATGCGCTAGGGAAGTTGTTGATTTCGTGCATAGCAAGGGAGAATAACAACTTGTAGAGTGAGGAAGATCCAGTTGTTGAGTGTGGGGGATTTCGTGAGGCATACGGGTAAAATGAAAGGGTAAGGCAGCTGGATAGATGTGATAAAATGAAGAAATGGGTTCAACAAGCAGGTGGGAAATATAGAGTATTGGAGGATGTTAGTGCTATTATGTACAATAAATGTATGGGAAGAAGGTAAGGTACCTAGGGATTGTGCAGAGAGCATCATAGTTCCTTTACACACACGATACAAGGCAAAGGGGACAAAAGAGACGTGCAAAAATTATTAGGGGGCAACAAGATCTGTTGAGTATACCTGTAAAGTGTAAGGTAGAGTTATCATTGAAAGAATTAAGAGTAAGGCGGAGAATAGGATAGCAGATGAACAAGGAGGTTTTAGAAAGGTAGTCGGGTGTAAGGACCAGGTGTTTTACAGTTGAAAACCATATAAGTAAACAATAGTATTGATGAGGGCTAAAGATGTTTTTGTGGCATTTATGGATTTGAAAAGTGCGTAGACAGGTTGATAGGGGGGCAATGTGGCAGATGTTGCAAATGTATGGTAAGGAGGTTAAGGTTGCGAAAGCCAGAGAAGAGTCATTATGAGAATAGTGAGCTCAAGTTAGAGTGTGTAGGAAAGGGGAGATTATTTCCCATTAAAAGTAGCCTATCGACAAGTCATGTGTGATGTATACCTGGAAGTTTACTGGAGAGAGTTCATCCGGGGGTCAACCGCCGGCCCCGCAGGCCCGGTCTGTGACCAGAGCCTCAGCTGGTGAATCAGACCTGATCAATCATGGCTGTCATGCTGTGTGCTGGCTGCCAACCAAACCAACGTACAGCCACAGTGCCCCGGTCTGATCCAGGAACATAGAACTTTTAGGGTGCTTGTCCAGTAGCCAGCTTGAAGGACTGCAGGGGACCTGTTGGTACGTTCCCCCCTTATGTGTGCTGGAAGGCAGCTGAACAGTCTCGGGACCCCTGACACACTATTGTATGTTCTCTTAACGTGCTAGTGACACCCCTGATTTTTATGGGCTGGGCATGTCGTCCTGCCAAGTCTTTTGCTTCGTAGTGAGTGGATTTTCCGTGTGCAAGTTCGGTACTCATCCCTCTAAGGATTTTCCCAGGTGTAATAATAATCAAGTATCTCTCCTCCTGCGTTCCATGGAAATACAGGTTTAGGAACCTCAATCGCTCCCAGTAATTGAGGTGTTTTTTATCTCCGTTATCGCGCCGGAAAGTTCCTGATACATCTTCTAGGTCGGCAATTACACCTGCCTTGAAAGGGATGATAGAGTGGCAGCAATATCCCAGCCAGATATAACAAGTGACCTGAAGATTGTCATCATGGCTTGGGCCCTCCCTAGTTTGAAGGTTATTCTCCATTATCCATCCTGTCATTTTTTCTAGGCAGATGCCGATTGATACAATGTTACGGTCCTTGAAGGTGAAGAACCTCCGACATGATCACTCCCAGTCTTTGACGTATGTGTTTCGCTCTATTTTTGTGGCCAGAAAAAGGTTTTTACTTCTGATGAAGATTTAATTTCATCATGTTTACCATATCTGAGTAATTGAAATTTCCTCATCGTTCGAACTTCATATGAGTTTCTGTGCAGCCCACTGAAAGATTTGGTGAGTGATCCGCGCCGGAGCTTTGCGAGTGTCGGCAATGGAAGACATCTGTCATGCATAAAAGATTCGGGTGTCAATCTTCAAAGGAAGACACGGTGCTGAGGCTGACAATCCTTGTCTATCGGATATGAGGATGAGGAACAAGATGGGAAGCGAGTACTGTGCCTTGAGGGAAACAGAGCTGTTTTTACCGTAGCATGCCCTCGACTTTACTCTGTTGAAGACTCTACTCTCTGTCTTCGTTGTGAGGAAATTATAGAGCTCCATCGAAACCGGCGAACTTTTCCTGGTTCAATCCTTTAGCACGCATTTTGGCCCTATTCGGCCATAGGTCACACCTTGTCGAGAAGGCTTTTTGCAAAGTCTGTATATATTACATCTGCATTCTTTATTGGTCTTCTAGTGCTTTTTCACGGACCTAGTACGTAGTGATCCAATATTTGAGACAGATAGGACGTGCGCCCTGTCTTAACCCAATGTTGCCCCTGAGGTTGTGTAACTGATGGGTTTCTTCTAGATGGGTGTGATCTTGCTTCTTAGGACCCTTTACATGGGAAAAACCTGGAGCCAATGGAGGGTCCCGAAACATGAGAGGAACAGTCAGTGATGTATGGACGTGGTGCTTGGAAAACCAGTCAAGCACCAACATGATAAGGACACTATCTCAAGTGAGAGTTGGAGGAGAACCCGCAAGAATGGACCTGTGTTCACCCTGGGTCATGCTCAGGAATATTGAGGACATCTAAGTTATGATAGCGTCCCTCGGTAGGAGCTATCGACCACGCGTGTGATTCTGTTGCGTTGAAGTACAGTATCTACAGACCATTCTGGAGAAATACCCTGACTTTGCTAAGCTGTAAATAAAGCATTACCACGTGTGTGGTGGTGTTGTGTGTGTGTGTGTGTGTGTGTTTGTGTGTGGGGTGTGTGTGTGTGTGTGTGTGTATGTGTGTGGTGTGTGTTGTGTGTGTGTGTGTGTGTGTATGAGTGGTGTGATTGTGTGTGTGGTTTGTGCTTGTGTGTGTGTGTGTTGTGTGTGTGGTGTGTGTTGTGTGAGAGAGAGAGTGTGTGTGTGTGTGACAACAAGCAAAATTTGCACCAATAACTCACTGCAGTTGTGACCGGGTGTGGAAGTATGAATTGCTCATTACACTATAATTTGCTCATGCTTGTAGCCATGTATAAACGTAAGTAACCATCTTACAGGATTTTTAAACCTTTAATCTTATTAGTTCATACTTATGTATCCTAGTTCTGCTACTCAAAACTTCTGGGGCCCCCAGTCCCTGGACTCCATTACGTACATCTGTAATCTGTAAATTACCTTTGTAACTGTCATGATTGTGACCCGACCTACATGGAGTTCATTACCTTTGTAATTTGTGAGGTACATTACCTCCTGTAATTTTTCACAGCTACAAAACTTTGGAGTCCAGTCCCTGACCAATATTGTACCTTCTGTAATCTTTTGACTACCGCCCACAGGATGGGCAGGGGTGCATAATAACATATTAAACTAACTAACTAACACTGCTTTTAAACACTTTTGAACACTGTTATTTAGAACTCTCTGAAACACTTACTTAAACACGTCTGAGAACACTGTTTATTTAAACAATCTGAACAATGTTTTTAAACACTTTTGAGCACTCTTTTCAAAACACTGTTAAAGTTCCACAACTCTAGGCGGAAACCTGAGGTACTTAAATTATTAGGTTAATCTATGGAACAGTGACTTTCCGTGTCACGAGGCACATGATTATAGTTGTGGAAAATGTTTTCCAAATGCAACAGAAACCTGTTTACTACATTAAATGAAAAATCAACTTATCACAAACCACGTATCCATAATGAAACTTTTGGGTCGTATCCATAACGAAAACTTTTGTATCGTTCCATAATGGAACTTCTAATGTAGTTCTGAACTGCCCACTCAGACTTTCAGTGGTGGAATTCATCGAGGCGGGACCAACTTCCACCAACACGTTTCACCGATAACATTTATGGGTTGAAACTACACTCAAATTCTCACTCCAGGGTGTGAGTTTTTGCTTCATAAACGTGAGATTATTTAGTCGTTGACTGGTTCTCATAAAAATAGTCCATATAATAAACAGATTTACGGAAGAATATTTGTCAAAAAATATACAATTTATACTTACAAATGTAAATATATTTTAGGGGAAAAGGATCGCAAGGCATTTGAAATAGTCATAACCATGATGACCAAAGGTACACAATTAGAACAGATGCATGGTAGAAAGAATAAAGATACAGGTTAGTCTGAGGATAAAAGCAGTTTCGCCGCACTGCTGCTGGCTTGTTTCCTCTTCACATTAATTAATCTCGTTATTTGCGCTTACTGAGATGTAATTAGAACAGTCCTTCGGTTAAACGTTAGCATAACGAATATATAATTCCAGGTATAGTTTGCGAAGATCGTTTAGAAACTATATTGTAAACACGCTAAGAAAACAGTATGACTATCAATGGAGAAGAATGTTAATTAAAGAAACGCTGATAAAGTCTACGGAAAGGACGCCCTCCGCGTTTCACTACTCCATTCCCATCGTGTACATGGGAGTCAAAAAGAGGTACATTAAGGTCCAGGGACTGGGGCGCCCAAGAATATCGTGACAGCTGCAACAAGGTATCAAAGGTAATGAAATTCACAAGTTACAAAAGTAATGAATCATGTAAGTAAAAGTTACTTAGGTTAAACGTGGGTTACAGTCATGGAACAAATTATAAATTATGAGCAATTCACAATCCACACCCGGTCAGCTACTGTAATGAGTTTTCAGTGCAAATATTAATTGTTGTGACAACACACACACACACACACACACACACACACACACACACACACATACACACACACACACACAGCACAACACAACACACACACAGCCCCTACACACACAGTTGTCAGCACTGCTGATAGGGCGCGATAGCCTAGCAAGTGAAGTAGTGGGAGGGCAGAGCCATACATAGTATTCTACAGAAGAGTGTATGAAAAAGCTCAGGAAGCAGACAGAGAGAAGAGGATCCAGTAGCGATACCAGTGGAAGACGGCGGGCCTGAGAGAGCCAGAATCTCGACCCCCTGCAACCACAATTAGGAAGTACAATTTAGGTAGATAACACATATAGGCGAGTTCACTACAAACACACACGAGCGTACATACAGGAGCGTACCCGCCGTCTTTGGCTCCTGATTGTCTAGTTATGGTAGCATGTTGTAGCTGGACTATGATCGTCCGATCACACAATAGCTTTTACCCCAAGAGCAAACAGCACACAAGCGCACACACATCACACACACACACACACACACACACCACGACACACATCACAACACACACACACACACACACACCACACACACACCAGGTAATGCTTTATTTACAGAGGTGTATATCAAAGTATTATTCCAGAAATGGTCCTGTAATTTACCATCTGTGAATAAAATATTTTGACATATCTTGAACATTTCTGAGCGAGTTGTCTCTGAATTCATTAATTTAATACACACTCCAGTACATAATGACGCAGGTGAATATTTCGTTTTGGTCTACATTTGGTGGTGATGATTATAACCTTGCCAAAGATACTTGTAACCCAGCCGAGCCGGCGGTAGTTACAATCCAAGAGACTATTTATATTTGTTGGATCATCCGTAGACATGTGGCTCCTCCTGCAAGATAGAATGATTGAAATATGGACTGAAATGTGTCAATCTCCCAGATCTTAAGTCATAAAATTCAGTTGAAGTTCTTATTCGTTTTAGTCTTGTGTATATCTCAATCTGGCAACTGGAGAGCCAAGATTTTAATCTACCCACTCTTTGAAAGCAGATACAGCCTTAGCCAGTTCATCAGTTCTTGTCCATTACATCTGAAGACCAATGTAGAGATTGAATCCACAGCATGTGCACTCTGACTCTGGCAACGTTCACAATCCTACCATGCTGTGGTCCCTGGCTCTGAAACAAAAGCATGCCACAATTTATACTTAACCGTCAACTTTAATGCTCTCGTTGTCTTCCTCGTTCTGAAGACCCCTACCCTTGAGCCCAGATCATCTCATATGGACTCGAAAAGGAGACAATCTACATAAACTAAAGCGTCAACCTTATACTTCCTACACGGAATCACCCTCTTCCGCGCACAGCGAGCAGGAGTCATGGCAAACTATCGTCCTGTGTGATTACACAAGTCTAGCAAAGACCAAAATCACGCGTCAGTTACAAATGAGCGTCTGCACCACATTTCTCTTTGTATGGAGACCATCAACTCTGTATGGCAACAGCAGCACTAACAGCTGCACCAGTGGACTGGGTGAAGCAGAACCAGTCAACGAATAAAATTTGGTGTAAGAGTGTGGCAGTATGACTAACTTTCCAATACACTTAAGGCATCATGTTTTGGCTTCAGGCGAAGCTTTGGGGTGTGATTGAAGAATATGTTCGAGGGGACAAATATGGCACACGTCTTGGCTAAAATCACCTTGTCCTCTTCTTTGAATCCGAAACAGGCTCTAGGGGCCATTCTTCTTATCTGACGCGCTTTTTCCCTCCTCTACTACAGCTCCCTCACCCTTCTTTCTAAGCCGCCTGCAAGAGCGCCCTCCTCCTCGTCAAAACCCACCCTATCCACACATATTCTTATATCTAACATACTCTTCCCCTCCCCCTCCACATCTATCTCTCTGCTGCTAGAATCTGATATATATCTAGCGATCACACAACACAACATATGGTGGGAGGTGGGGTTGCGGTTGGGCGGGAGGGGGCGCGGTGGGGGAGGTGGAGGTTGCGAGTGGTTTAGAACATAAAGAGGGGGGAAAAGCGGAGGGAGAGAGAAGTAACTATGACTATTAATAGGGGGTTTAGGGTGAATAAGATTTATTAAGCTAGGTGGGGGGGGGGGGGGGGGGGGGTGGGGGGGGGGGGGGGGGTAAGGGGTTTTAGGAAGGATTGGTGTAGTGGGGGTTGGGGTTATTATGTGGGATGGGTGGAAGTGTTAGTGGTACATATATATGATAGGGGGGGAGGGTATCTGCTGAATAATAGAGTTGGGGTGGTGGATTGGATGTGTTGAGGTTGTAGTGGGATCTGCGCGAGTGTGGGGGGGGGTGGGGGTTGGGGTGGGAGATGGGGGATGATGGTGGGGGGGGGGGGGGGGGGGGGGTGTGATGTTGGGGGATTGTTGTAATTAGAAGATAATTTGGGTGGGGGGAGGGTGAGTGCTGGGTGTGGGTGGGGTGTGTGGTAGGTGGGGTTGGAGGTGTGGTGTTGGAGGGGGTGGTGTGGGTGGTGGTGGTTGGGAAGGGGGTGTGGGGGGACATTGAGAGTGGGATATAGTGTGGGTGGAGGGTGACAGGGCGAGGGGATGGGGGGGCGGTGAGGTGGGGAGATGGGGGATTTGACACAAGTGGGTATTGTGTCTGGGGGGGTGGGAGGGGGTGGATGGTGTGGCGGGGTGAGGTGTGTATTATGGAGTGTGTATAGGGGGTGGTTTTGGTATGGTTGGGTGGGGTAGTGGAGGGGTGGAGGGGGTGAGAGGGGATTGGTTGTGTGGAGGGAGGGTAGGTGAATGTGGATGGTAGTGGGAGATAGGGAGAAACTTAACCGATGGGGGGGATGGGGTATGATAGATTAGGAAGTGAGTCTCGCGGGTCTGCGGTCGAAGTGTGTGTGGTGATGGGTGCGGGGGTGTTGGTTGTTGGGTGGTGGGTAGTGTGGGTGGAGTTGTGTGAAAAACACAGCAAGGAGAAATACTGAGTGATTTTAAAGCTGAGAAAAAGTACGTGGGAGTTGTCTCTCTCCCTCTCTCTGCCTCAGCGCTTGCTCAAATAGCATAGCCTGCCTATATCTATGTTGTTCGGACTTACTATTTGCTGCCTAATCGAGAATCGTGTTATGGGGTTGGCTACGAGAGATAGTGGGATACTGAGTGGACTGTATTGTTGAAGGTATTGGTTTTGTGTCAAGGATGAGAGGGGATCATCTAATCGGAGTGTTGTAGAAGTCAGGCCGAGCGAACACACACATCGCGCACAAACACGTAACTGAGCACGCGTGCGAGCTCGAGCGCATTAGAAGCGACATCACACACACGTGAACACTACACTCACATCACATCAACACACACACACACATGAGAACCGACATCATAACACTACAAAAGCAACTCTTCATTCAACACTACGGAGGCTACGCCCGTTAGGGACACAGCGACAAACAGCGGAATACAACGCGCAGCGAGCGGCGCGAGCAGCGACACACAAATCACACTACACATGAACACTAACTAACACAAACACACTACACAAGAGGACAATCGGCAACACACGATTCACGAACACGGACAAACACACACACATACGATCACACCACAGAGGGTGCACACACACACAATTAACACAGCACACGACATCAGACATTCACTCTCGGGTGCGGAAGCACACATACAAAAACGGGACAGGCTGAGGCGAGCAGGGGGGCCCACATCACATACTGTCTACTCTCACAAAGTAAGTGATTTGGGACAGTACGGATCAGGGGGACACAGCTCACTCACTACGAAGATCGGCAATAACTGGAGTGTTGAGGCACTTTTATGTCAATGGATCTGAAGGGGCCGAAATGTGTACTTAGTTGAGAACTATTTAGGGTATGGATTTCAGTACATAAATTGGAGAACAGACGTGCGCACATGTGAAATACTGACTCGACGGGTCCTTGGTGTTCCCACAGGGATGGAGAGAACAAAAATTGTTCTAGCGAGAAGCAAGTGACAACAACAGGGGTGGATTTGTTTCACGCACAACTGAGTGATTTACATGTAGAGCGGTGGGGGATGTGAGGTACAGTCAGTGTTTGATTGAAGAGGTGAGTTGGAAGGAAGGAAGATATATAGTCTATAGAGGGGGGTGATAGACTTTTTGGTAGGATGGTGGTGTATCGGGGGGGGTGGGTGTACACATAGTGGTTGGGTAGTGTGGGGTGTGGGGTGCTGGGGGGATCTAATAGATAGGGGAATGTGAATGTGTGTGGCGACACACACACACAGCATGGTCATTTGATTTAGTATAAATATTTGTGGATTGGCACAAGTTGAGGATAAGAGGAGACAGGGGCTATGTGGGGTAGCGAAGTAGAGAGATTGGGGATTAGGGTTAATGGAGTTGTGGATGGTGTGGGACTGAGTGATAGTCTGCAACGGATGGGGATGGTGGGGGGGGGTGACGGGGATAGAGGACACGAAAGTTATAGATATGTGGGGTGGATTTAGTGCGGGACAGGCTTTAGGAGATGTGTATTGATAGGGAGGGGTGATTAATGATTGAATTTATAGTTGAGTGGGATATATATTTATGTAGTAACTTGTGGGTTGTGATGTGGGTGAGAGTGTTGAGTAACGGAGGGTTGGGTGTGATGTGAGTGGGTAGGGAGAAGGGACAGGGAGGTTGAGGAGAAGTAGTGGTAATTATATAAAGAAGTGGGATTTGGGTGTGGATGGGTGGGGTGTGATATTGTGTGGGGATGTGGAGGATGGGGTATGAGGAGAGTGTGAGAGTAGTTATGTTTTTGGAGTGGGGGGGAGAGGTGTGGAATGGGGGGGGGTTTGAGAAGTGGACGTATGTAGAGGGGTATGAGAGGGGGGGGACAATGAGAGAAGGGGGGGTGAGTAATGAATGAGAGGGGATGAAAATTTTGTTGAGTGAGAGTGAGAGAGGATTGGGATAGAAGGTGAGTGGGATTGGAGATTGTGATTTGGGGGAGGTGGGTGGTTTGTGGTAATTTGAAGAGAATGTTAGTGGGTGATTAAGGGAGGAGTGTGTAAGAATAGGGAGGAAGGAATGATAGAGGGGGAGGTGGGGTTGGGTAGTGAGAAGTAAAATAGAGTGGAAGTGTGAGAGGATTGGGAAGATGGTGGTGATGGTGATATTTGGGGGTGGAGTTGTTGGGGGTGGGTGTTGGGGTTTTTAATAAGATTGTTTAAGTGGTGTATAGAGGGGGTGGTATGGTGGTGTGTGGGTGAGGTGATATATAGGGAAGGTATTTTGGTATACTAGTTATGATCACGGTAGGATCTTAGGGGGTGTGGGTCTGATGTGGTGTTTATGTATGGGAGGATCTTCAGTATTATCTTTGAGTGTAATGTAGATAGGGGAAGGAAGTGTATAAGAGTGAAAAGATATAGGGGGGATTAAATTTAGGATATGAATGTTTATTTGGGGTTATTAGTGGAGGGGGTATGGAAAGGAAGGAAAGAATGTTGTTAGGGGGGGAAGGAGAATGTTGTAAATTTGTTGATAGATAAAGGGGGAGAAGGATGATTTGGAATGGTGTTAGGATTAAGGGGATGTAAAGAATATTTAAGGGGATTATTTATGTGATTTAGAATTTAGAACTTTTTTAATATGATTTTAGAGTTAGGGGAACATTAAAATTTTAGTGTTGTTGGTAAAATTTGGTTCACACCCCTTCTCTCCAACACCCTACCTATTACTCTTTTACAACTACTTCTATAAATATATATACAAACCACTATGGTGAATTACACATCCCTGTCTAAGACCTCTTTTACCGGAAAGTATCACCCTCTTCTACACCCCTAACGCTAGGTAGGAGAAACACCCTCCAGTAGTTGGAGCACCCCCCCAGGTAGGTAAGCGCTCCCTCCAGGTGCGATAGCCGCTCCCCATCCGTAGGGTAAGAGAACCCTCACACTATTAGGTACGAACCCTTTCAATTAGTGTAGAACCCTCCATTTAGGTAGTGAGGAACTGCCGGGCTTATTACTCTGTATAGGGTAAGGGAGTAACCCTGTCAAGTGTAAGAGATCTCTGAGAACCCTTCAGCGTAGGCTGAGCGGAAGAACCCTCCAGGTACAGTTGGGGCACCTTCAGGCAGGTTTGGCGCAACACCCTCCACGTACAGGTAGGAGACCTCCCCATGTAGAATCAAACAGCGCTGGCCTCGAATCGTTGATTGAAAGGAGAATCTTATTCACAGGTGACTTTGTAATCCTCCCGTAGAAGTCCCCTGGAGCAACTGGCTTCACCATTGGCCCCGGACAAAGGGACCTTTAACAAAAGGAATACTCAATTAACTTACTTCTGTTAGAGTCCTACGTCCGTAGCACTTTACCAGATGCTTTAATATTTGGTTCAGTTGCTCGTAACTTTTGTCTTGGCAAACGCTAAAAATCGCTTCTATGGTAATTCCCTAACAAAGTTCTCTTCCCTGAAGACTTATTAAAGGTACTTTCTAGTAATTCTTTAAGATCTTAGGTATACAACAGAACACAGCGAACTTTACATCATAGCTGTGATTGACGTGAGGACTTGAAAAGCAGAGTATACGTCACATGTCGCTTTCTACGACCACAGTTGGTATGATTGTAACCATGAGAAAGACTTCTTTTAAGCGATGACATGTTTTTCTTATTTTAATTGATGGGTATTTTTAAATCATCTTTAGGTTGATTCTCTAACAGCAGACATCGAGGCCATCCAATAAGAATAAGCCTTTAATAAGTACCTGTGAAGTTAATCCGTAGTACAATAGAGGCCTGGGTTATATTCTCCAAGCCAGAGTAGAAACATTGGACGTGTTTTCTTTCCACCTGTTGTCGATGTTCCCCCATCAGTAAAATGGTACCTTGGTTGTTAGCGTCGAGACTTGTGGTGGGCGTCGCATCCCTGAGAAACAAAACTGACCTAATTTGCCCGAAATGCGGAGCTTAACAAGGGACAATCTATGTAGTTGTATGTCATTGATGTCACCTAGGACTGTAACCTTGTACATATACTTGTAGTAAATTAAAAGATATTATCATTAATTTATTAATTAAATATTATTATTATATTATTATTATTTTTTTTAAATTTTTTAATTATTTTAAAACCAAAACCCATCCGAAGGAAAAATCTGTTATCATAGAAAATGAGGAAAGACTTAGTACTAAGACTGATTTCATTCCAATCGCGTCTTCAGTGCATTCTTAGTCGATTTATTTCACATACATGCAGTCAGCTTTTGAAATTATTCTGTGCCCTGGACCATTTACAATGGTTCCTTTGCTTGTGCTGTCCTCTTTCAGGAGAATGCACCTCTCCATTCGTACTTTTTTCTTTTTTTTCCTGCCGGAACTCAATTCAATACTTCCGAATCTTCACTCCTTGGGTAAAAGTACTCAATTTCACTGAAGAATCAACTACAATTAAATAGCTCTAAAGAAAGCACAAACATTACACTAAGCATCTACAAGTGGAAATATTCACCCGAAAGATGCATTACACAAATTATACACAAAATGTCCACATAATTGCACTTGTGTCCTTTACCTAACACATATTATGTAGGTAATGTCTACCAACATATAATATAATCCATCTGTCATAGCTGCCTTGTACGAACCGGTGACATACTTTCAAAACAAACTATTGCAACCTGAAAGACGGAGTTACGATTGATGTTATATAAATCTGTAAATTACCTTATGTAAATATAAGCAGATTGAAGAGAATCATAGGGGCAGATGTCAGAATATTATAAATAAAGCAGGCCATTGAAAAAATTAAATACGCAGCCACATCGTACACTTATGCAAATAGAGAACAGTGAGTTCTCGATTTTTTATGTAATGCCCCTTGTCAAAAAAAAAAAAATGCATAGTTTAGCAAATTCCCGCAAAAATTTCTTTCGAAGCGATATTACAATTAATTATAACTGAAAACAAAAACCGTCGCCAGTAGACTCTTTCAGTACCGGTTGGAGATCCTATGAACCTGGTTAACTTTGTTGATCTATACCACTTCTCCCGGGTGATTGGGAACCAGCCATGACACAGAAGGAGAATTCTTACAAGAGGTCTAGGTATACCACGACCCGTGCTACTGATTCCTTCCTATCCCCTTTAGGACAGGTCAATAAACTTTTTGGGAAGACCCCGACTCACATATTGTGATCATTCTACCTATCAATCCTCTCTCTTTGAAGCCATATATGTTACTAAGTTGTGAAGTTTCTGTCAGCTACGCGCACTAGGAAGTAATGAACGCATTTTGACCCAAATCGACCATTATGTAACATTAGACATAGAAAAACTATGTAGTATTTACCTCCTCTCTGTTGCTGACAGTTCATTAGCTTGATTCAACTTATGGACTGAAGGAGGCTGTTCAAAACGCCTAATGTTTGATAGCAGTCCATGACACAAGTCCCATAATTATGTTATATGAAGCTGTGGGTTCCTGTCAGCTTTTAAAGAACTGAAGCACTGAAAAATCATTTAGTTCGCTTGTCAGCTTAATTAATATAAGGCTCTTTGGAGGAGTTCCACTGACAGTGACCAGAATATCATGCTATATCTGAGTGAACCACCTCAGGAAGGCGAGTATATCTCTTTCACTAACAAATCCGAAAGAGCACAGGATGAATGTACACAGACTCCCAGAAGTTTTGTTACCACAGAGACTAGTAGATCATGAGCATTTATGCCCATGATCTACTATTCGAGAACCAGACACCCCTGTCTGCAGGGTTTGGAAAACACGAGTTCAATAGAAAGCGTGTCCGCAGTGGCTTAATGTCCCACATCAGCGGCGCTGGTGTCGAAAACCGCGCAAATCAGCCTATGACCTGCTGCATCAGCAGAAAGGACGCATCCTGACCAACCCTCAAAATATCATATATCAGTCAAAACACCTTAACTTTCACAACATAAATAACTACGTCAGCTACAATTATGGTCACTCAGTTGGCTTCTTAAATTAAATTCTTTTCTCTTATCTACACTAGACCTATCAAATTACAATCACAGACTTGCATGAATTCCTCTTACTCCTGTTGTACGTTATATATTATTGGGGTGCATACATTTTGTGTCTCACGTTTCAAAGGTAAATAGAATGGACAACAATGTCTTTGTTTAGAAAGATTACTTTTTACCCTGTATCTGCGGTGGTGGTGCTAGACTATAATAGATTGATTCACACCTTATCTTATTCCCAGGTAAATTCAAGCCTGGGTGAAATCGCACATTCCCAATGCACGTCAAACAACATAAAAAGCGAATGAATCATTCATGTCTGTCCTTTCATTTTTGTTACAAATGTATGACAAAGGGAGCATGTCGAGTGTACATGGGTCAATGGAGTTTTAGGGAGATAGTTCCTTGGAGACTAAGGAATAATTGGGTTTTGTCCAGCGTCATGGGTTGATTATTCGATGACCCAAGGAATCTGGACAACACTATGAGCAAGACTTTAACACGCCGTTAGAGCACGGCTTGTCTGGACTTTCTGACTGCCTTGTCTGTCTGTCTCTGGCTCGTCTCTCACTGCCATCAGTCTCTTCTCAATTTCCGAGAGTATTTTCTGTTAACCTCGACACACGGCACAATTCTTTGCACAAGTCTATATGGAATAAGAAGACATGGTGGCAAGAAAAATGCAGATTCCTTTCTCGTTGATATGAATGATTTTACAAAACACCAGAACCGCTTACTTATTCACTTCTGTTATTAAGTCATACTTCATTTTTTTCTTGATCTACTGTATGCTAAGATACATAAGACTGAGGACATACTCTCTGACAGAAGTGAAGAACTCAACAGGGTTGCACTATAATAGACACAGAAGTCGTGTCCAATATACTCGCCATGCTTCTTAGAACAGGCAAATTACATAAGAGATTTTTTGCGAAATGTGAAAACCAAATATATCAACTGACTTTCAGACCATTCATAAAAAGAACCAGGTCATGGAGTTTTTTTAATTTCAAATGTCTAAATATGCCAAGGTTTTTGTCTTCCTTATTTCTCAGAGAAAATGCTATTAATATTTGAGACAATTTAAGGATGTTTTTGGTCAGTTGTCGCTAGTGAAAATTCTGTGTAGTTTACAACTTGCTGTATCTGTGGGGTGGCCCGGTGGCCTGGTGCTGAAGCTCCCCTTCACACACGGATGGGCCCTGTTCGATGCTAGTCCGAGTGAAAACATTTTGAGACGGCGTTTCCACTTACACATAATGTCGCTGTTCCCCTACCAGCAAATAGAGTACTTTGGGTGTTATGACGACTGGTGTGGGCTCCATCCTGGGGGACAAATTAAGGTCCCCACAAGGGGAAAATAATACAGTCCGAGCGATGACTGCACTGACTTTTCTTGGATTCTCTTGAATGGCTAACTCTCTGGGGTTTAAAAATCAGAAGAAAATCTTATAAAATTATTTCTGTTTTTTAGTCTGTCATTAATGGATTAATTCTTTTCTCATGTCATCTTTAATTTTTATTATTGTAGTAATGTTTTGTTAGATTGCGGATGACACAACCAAGAAACTAGATGATTGCTATGTTATGAATAAAACGAAGTTGGATGCTCCTGGCCCTAGCGCAACAAAGTCTGATGGGGTGGGGATTCTCGGTGGCGGAGAAATAAATGTGGATTAAATCTGGAGTATCTGAGAGATGTTAGAGCTAAGGAAGGGGTAGCAATAAATTATGAAGGATCAAGTTATGGAAGGAGCAATAAGAATATGAATGTGTAAATTCAAGGATTTGTGCGTATGTAAAATGTAAAGGTTGAATGCGAAAAGCTGGATTCATAATAAGCGTTTTATGCACTGGAGAATAGAGGATGTATGAGGAGAGAGGAGATGTTGGGAACTATAAGTGAATGTATAGGAACCATATGAACCAACTGGAGAGAGTAATTGTGGATGGTACCTGAATGCTGCAGTATGGAGAAAATTTTAAGAGGTGTCGTAGGTAAGTTTGGGGTGCCAGGTGCGTAAAATGAGCGAATGCGGGAGCCCTTTGCGATAGAACTTTGTATAGATAAAGTGGTTTAGTTATAATGTAAAGGACATATTTTCTAAGAAAAAAGGATAGCGGAATAGAGTATACAAGATATGATGTAGACGCGACATGACAGTAGTTTTCTTGGATTACTTGTTGGTGAAAAAAAGACTGTTGAGTAGACCTTCTCCAGGATGTAACATGTGTAAGAGGAGGCCACAGATATATCATAAAAGTCCAATTTTTAGTCAATGCTAGCGACAGTGAGAGTAAAAGTAGATGGATCACAAAGAGGAATAAAGCATCCACGTAAGAGAGAGGTGAATGCTTCTATAAACTACAAGAAGGTATGCCATTAGGGTACGATATAAACAACTATTGTGATGATAGATGGCAATGAGAGCATATGCTAAGGGGGTCCGAAGAGATATAGGGGAAGGAGGCGATTAGAAAATGTAGTGTTAGAGTGAGTTCAGCAGAAATTTGTGTTACAGGAAGGGTGAGATGCAGAGAGACGAGGAGCAATTGGTGGAATGATGAGACTACTAAAGAGTAGTAAAGGCGGAGAAAAAGGTTACTCATATGAGAAGTTTTTACAAAGAAGAGAAAAGTGATCAAAAGGAGGAAGAGTATATGGAGAAAAAGAGGAGAGTTTAAGAGAGTTGTGAAGCAATGTAAAAAGAGCCAAATGGAAGAGAGTGGGTAGAGATTTTTATCAACAAATTTATTGTTTGAAAATAAGAAAAAGTTTTGGAGTGAATTAACAAGGATTTAGGGGAAGCCAAGAGAACAAATGGATTTGTTCAGTTATAATAGGGAGAGGAGAGTTATTAAATGAAAGTTAGAGGTATAGGAAGATGGAGGTAAATATTTTGAGGAATTGTTAAATGTTGATGCGCTAGGGAAGTTGTTGATTTCGTGCATAGCAAGGGAGAATAACAACTTGTAGAGTGAGGAAGATCCAGTTGTTGAGTGTGGGGGATTTCGTGAGGCATACGGGTAAAATGAAAGGGTAAGGCAGCTGGATAGATGTGATAAAATGAAGAAATGGGTTCAACAAGCAGGTGGGAAATATAGAGTATTGGAGGATGTTAGTGCTATTATGTACAATAAATGTATGGGAAGAAGGTAAGGTACCTAGGGATTGTGCAGAGAGCATCATAGTTCCTTTACACACACGATACAAGGCAAAGGGGACAAAAGAGACGTGCAAAAATTATTAGGGGGCAACAAGATCTGTTGAGTATACCTGTAAAGTGTAAGGTAGAGTTATCATTGAAAGAATTAAGAGTAAGGCGGAGAATAGGATAGCAGATGAACAAGGAGGTTTTAGAAAGGTAGTCGGGTGTAAGGACCAGGTGTTTTACAGTTGAAAACCATATAAGTAAACAATAGTATTGATGAGGGCTAAAGATGTTTTTGTGGCATTTATGGATTTGAAAAGTGCGTAGACAGGTTGATAGGGGGGCAATGTGGCAGATGTTGCAAATGTATGGTAAGGAGGTTAAGGTTGCGAAAGCCAGAGAAGAGTCATTATGAGAATAGTGAGCTCAAGTTAGAGTGTGTAGGAAAGGGGAGATTATTTCCCATTAAAAGTAGCCTATCGACAAGTCATGTGTGATGTATACCTGGAAGTTTACTGGAGAGAGTTCATCCGGGGGTCAACCGCCGGCCCCGCAGGCCCGGTCTGTGACCAGAGCCTCAGCTGGTGAATCAGACCTGATCAATCATGGCTGTCATGCTGTGTGCTGGCTGCCAACCAAACCAACGTACAGCCACAGTGCCCCGGTCTGATCCAGGAACATAGAACTTTTAGGGTGCTTGTCCAGTAGCCAGCTTGAAGGACTGCAGGGGACCTGTTGGTACGTTCCCCCCTTATGTGTGCTGGAAGGCAGCTGAACAGTCTCGGGACCCCTGACACACTATTGTATGTTCTCTTAACGTGCTAGTGACACCCCTGATTTTTATGGGCTGGGCATGTCGTCCTGCCAAGTCTTTTGCTTCGTAGTGAGTGGATTTTCCGTGTGCAAGTTCGGTACTCATCCCTCTAAGGATTTTCCCAGGTGTAATAATAATCAAGTATCTCTCCTCCTGCGTTCCATGGAAATACAGGTTTAGGAACCTCAATCGCTCCCAGTAATTGAGGTGTTTTTTATCTCCGTTATCGCGCCGGAAAGTTCCTGATACATCTTCTAGGTCGGCAATTACACCTGCCTTGAAAGGGATGATAGAGTGGCAGCAATATCCCAGCCAGATATAACAAGTGACCTGAAGATTGTCATCATGGCTTGGGCCCTCCCTAGTTTGAAGGTTATTCTCCATTATCCATCCTGTCATTTTTTCTAGGCAGATGCCGATTGATACAATGTTACGGTCCTTGAAGGTGAAGAACCTCCGACATGATCACTCCCAGTCTTTGACGTATGTGTTTCGCTCTATTTTTGTGGCCAGAAAAAGGTTTTTACTTCTGATGAAGATTTAATTTCATCATGTTTACCATATCTGAGTAATTGAAATTTCCTCATCGTTCGAACTTCATATGAGTTTCTGTGCAGCCCACTGAAAGATTTGGTGAGTGATCCGCGCCGGAGCTTTGCGAGTGTCGGCAATGGAAGACATCTGTCATGCATAAAAGATTCGGGTGTCAATCTTCAAAGGAAGACACGGTGCTGAGGCTGACAATCCTTGTCTATCGGATATGAGGATGAGGAACAAGATGGGAAGCGAGTACTGTGCCTTGAGGGAAACAGAGCTGTTTTTACCGTAGCATGCCCTCGACTTTACTCTGTTGAAGACTCTACTCTCTGTCTTCGTTGTGAGGAAATTATAGAGCTCCATCGAAACCGGCGAACTTTTCCTGGTTCAATCCTTTACCCCAAAAACAAACACTTGCTCCTGTCCTGTCCTGACTACACTTCAGGTCTATTGCACGCGCCGAATAGATAAAACTTACCATTTTGTTTTAAATAGCAACCCTCGTCTGCCGAATACGGCAAGTGAAAATCTGTGAATGCAATAATTTCGCAAAAAATCATTCTAAACCTAACGAAAATATATTTTCATTGTAAAAAAAAATGCCAATGGCGGGGTTAGAACCCACCATTGTGTTTGGTTATTATTAAATTATTTTAAACTTCACTAAAATATATTTAGTTGAATTAGGCTAAATTAAATTGCGTTTTAATGTGTTAATAATAATATTTGTTAATAATATTTATTAACACATCGGCGGATTCCCACCAAGGCAGGGTGGCCTGAAAAAGAAAAACTTTGATAACCATTCCCCTCCGTCACTGTCTTGCCACAGGTGTGCTTTACACTGCAGTTATAAAACTGCAAATTACACCCTTCCTTCAGAGTGTAGACACTGTACTCCCATTTCCAAGACTCAAGTCTGGCCTGCCGTTTCCCTGAATCCCTTCATAAATGTTACTTTGCTCACACCCCAAACCCAGCACGTCAAGTATTAAAAAACATTTGTCTGCATTCACTATCAAATACGCTCACGCATGTTTGCGGGAAGTCCAAGCCCCTCGCACACAAAACCTCCTTTACCCCTTCCCTTCAAAATTTTCTAGGCCGACCCCTACCCCTCTTACCCTCCACTACAGATTTATTCACTCTCGAAGTCATTCTGTATCGTTCTATTCTCTCTACATGCCCGAACCACCTCAATAACCCTTCCTCAGCTCTCTGGACAACAGTTTTGGCAATCCTGCACCTCCTCTTAACTTCCTAACTACGAATTCTGTGCATTATATTCACACCACACATTGCCCTCAGACATGACATCTTCACTGCCTCCAGCCTTCTCCTCGCTGCAACATTCATCACCCATGCTTCACACCAATAGAAGTAGTTCAGGATTGCTTTTTGAAGCAGTTTGTGACAGAACCTACAAGGGGTAATAACCTGCTTGACTTAGTTCTGGCAAACAATGAATCCCTTGTTAATAATTTAGAAGTTTCAGAGGAACTGGGTGCTAGCGACCACAAATCAATTACGTTTAGAATTGAATGGAAGTATGATAGTAGGGATAACTCAGTAACAGTCCCAGATTTTCGCTTAGCAGATTACGATGGGCTTAGAGAACACTTGTCATCTGTTGACTGGGGTAACGAAGAGAGCTATCAATATGACAGTTTTCTGAACACAATACATGCTGCTCAAAGAACGTTTATCCCTTATAAAGAAATTAGTTCAAATAGAAATGACCCAAAATGGATGAATAATAGGCTGAAATATCTACTAGGGCATAAGAAAGGAATTTATAGGCGTATCAAAAGAGGCGAGGTCATCTTATGAATCAGTATATTGACATTAAGGGACATTAAAAAGGGGATAAGAAAAGCTAAAAGGGACTATGAAATTAAAGTTGCTAGGGATTCTAAAACTAACCCAAAAAGTTTTTCCCCGTGTATATAGAACAAAAGTCAGAGATAAGATAGGTCCCCTTAAAAATAACTATGGCATCTTACTGACAAAGAGAATGAAATGTGCTCGATTTTAAATAATTATTTCTCTCGGTTTTTACACAGGAAGACACTAATAATATTCCGGTAATTAATTTTTATAGTGGGCCAGAAGAAGATAAATTATGTAATATCACAGTCACTAGTGAAATGGTTGTGAAGCAGATAGACAGACTGAAGCAAAATAAGTCACCGGGTCCTGATGAGGTTTTTTCAAGGGTTCTAAAGGAATGCAAAATGGAAGTCTGTGAACCATTAACTAATATTTTTAATTATCTCTTTAAACAGGTGTAGTGTCTGATATGTGGAAGATGGCTAATGTAATTCCTATTTTAAAACAGGGGACAAGTCGTTACCGTCAAATTACCGCCCAATAAGCCTGACCTCAATTGTAGGCAAATTACTAGAGTCAATTATAGCTGAGATTATAAGAAGCCATCTCGATAAGCATAGCTTGAATAAAGATACTCAGCATGGATTCACAAGAGGCCGGTCTTGTCTAACTAATTATTAACTTCTTTCAGTAAAGCTTTTGAGGCTGTTGACCACGATAAAGAATTTGATATTGTTTACTTAGATTTTAGTAAGGCATTTGATAGATTCCACACCAAAGACTGTTGAAGAAAGTAGCAGCTCATGGCATTGGGGGAAGGGTGCTCTCGTGGATCGAATCATGGCTCACACACAGGAAGCAGAGAGTGTCCATAAATGGGGTTAAATCCGAGTGGGGATCAGTAACAAGTGGCGTCCACAGGGATCAGTCTTGGGCCCGTTGTTGTTTATAATATATATCAATGATCTTGATGAAGGAATTACTAGTGATATGAGCAAATTCGCCGATGACACGAAGATAGGTAGGATAATTGATTCAAACGTAGATGTTAGGGAACTTCAGGAGGATTTAGACAAACTCTACTCTTGGTCAGAAAAGTGGCAGATGCAGTTCAATGTAGATAAATGCAAGGTTCTGAAGCTCGGAGTGTCCATAACCCTAGCACTTATAAGTTAAATAATATAGAACTTAGCCATACAGATTGCGAAAAGGACTTGGGGGTTATGGTAAGCAGCAACCTTAAACCAAGACAGTGGAAATATAAACACAAATGCATATAAGGGTGATCCTTTATTGACTTTTTCACCCAAAAACATGGGTTTTTTTCAAGTCAAAACCCGGTCTCCCTTTTGGGTTTGGAAGGTACGAGAGTTTTTTATAGCCCATGTTCAAATTTTGAGGCCAGGTGGAAAATGCTGCACCCTGATGACCCTTCCCGGGGTGGGGTTATAATGGGGGTTTACTTGGAAAGGGGTATTGGACAATTTTGTAAACCTTTTCTGCAGGTGTTTAAAAAGTTCTTATTGGATAGCGATAAAGAAGTTTCTTTGGCGAGGGGTTTTCCAGCAATGTTATAGAAGCCTTTGTTTCTGGTTAAATTTTTTGGTTATAAATAAGCGATAACCCCGGGAAATTTTTCTGTATTGAGTGTTTTCTTTTGGGGCTATAAGTCTTGATTTTCTGTATTTAAAATTTAAATGGTTGTGGAATTGCGATGTATCGCAGTCCTGCTTGAAATTTTGGTTTTCTGAAATCCCGTTTTTTGGGGGTCCCCTTGATTTTTTCCCCCCAACATAAAATTTGTTGCATTTCATTAAAAGGGAAATTATTTTATCCCCCTGCAAAGGATAGGTTTGTCCTGCCCCTACTACTGGTGATGTCCTTAAAGGTCGGGGTTGTGGAGGTAGATACTTGGAATGATTTTTTGGCAAAGATTTGGAAACGTTTTTGGCAATGGAGTTGGTGGGGGGGACTATGATCTCTTCTGGGCCAATGCTTCTCTGGGTGTGCAAAAAAAGGTAAAAATACCGACAATATGAAAGTTAAGACACATGTGCAACATCTGGATATCTTTATTGTAGACGTTTCGGGCCCTCCAGTGGCTTTATCAATACAGATTCAAAGGGCATAATAGGAAAAACAGTAGAACATTTTACAAAAGATGAGGGAAACAGTCCCTCGGCCTTGGGGTTTGTGTTCACAGCAAACGTGGGGGAGGGAGAATCTTGGGGCAAAGGCAAAAGACTGGGTTTTTTAAAAGGCGTCAGTGGGAAGGGGCGGCCAAAAAGACGGGGCAGTTTACTGGTAAAGGCCCGGGTTCCCCAAGGGGAAATAGGTCCCTTTTTGCCTTTGCTCCAGATTTCCCTCCACCAAGAGCTGTGAACACTAACCCCCAAGGCCGAGGGACTATTAACCTCATCTTTTTTAAAATAGTTCTAAAATGTCTTCCTTTATGTTTCCCAGAAAACTGTATTGATAAAGCCACTGGATGGCGAAAACGTCTACCCAAAAAAGAATCCCGATTTGCACAGTGTCCCTTAAAATTTCAAATTGTCGGTAAATTTTTTACCTTTTTTGCACAAAATTGTCAACCTGCAACTCATGGAATCTTTTTTTCAGAGGACATCTACAAGACCCTTTTTCACGGCGCTGCAACTAACCCCAACTCTTTGGGAAAGGGCCTACTTCCCCCTGGGGGAAACCCCGCCTACCAATGACTTTCCCCCCCTCTGCTTCCCGTCCCCCTTTCCCCTGACGCCTATATAAAAGCCAGGGCTTCTTTCCTTTTGCTCCAGATTCTCCTCCACCAAAGATGCGTGAACACTAACTCCCCGGGCCCAAGGGGCTGGGTTTCCTCATCTTTTTTAAAATTGTTTTTACTGTCTTCCCATTAAAGTCCTAGAATCTGTATTGATAAAGCCACTGGATGGCGAAACGTCTACAATAAAGATATCCAGATGTTGCACATGTGTCTTAACTTTCTCTGGGTGTGTTGAAGATGTTTAATGCCCGCCGTCTGCAGTCTCTGATGAAGTGACGAGGACAGTGGAGTTTAGAAAATACTTGTTCAATTATAGTGCATTCTTCCTCAAGGAACTCATTGCTGCAGATTCTGAGTGCACGTAGGAAGAAGCCTATAATCACACCACGTTTGGTTTTGGTGTCGTGGTGAGAGTAGAAGTGGAGAAGATCGTTTTGGTTGGTGGGTTTTCGATAGACTTTAAAACGAAGTTCGTGGTCAGCTTTGCAGAGCAGAACATCAAGGAAAGGAAGAGTGTTGTCGACTTCTTCTTCAAGTGTGAACTGGATTGAAGGCTCGAACCTGGTTGAGCTTGTCTTGGAGAGCTTGAACGTTGAAGCGTTTAGGAGTTATGAGGAGAATGTCGTCAACATAACGGAGCCAGGTGACAGACGAAGGAATAATGGAGAAACGTTCGGCTTCTAGATGTTCCATGTATAAGTTCGCCAGGACTGCACTGAGTGGCGAACCCATGGGTAGTCCAAAAGTCTGATGAAAGAGGTGATTTTCGAAGGAGAAACACGTAAAGCCAACACATAGTTCAACAAGGTCGATGAAATCGCTGGTTGGAATGGGAAGATCAAGTGAATCGTCAATTTTCCTGCGCAAGAGATCGATGGCTTGTGTAGTAGGTACTTTGGTGAATAGGGAAGTCACGTCAAGGCTGGAAAGTTTCTTGTTCCTGATGTTGATGTTGCGAATGCGATTGAGAAGATCACCCGAGTGTTTGAGATGTGCTGGACTGATAGTGCCCAAGAGTTTAGAGAGGTGTTTGGCGAGAATTCCTGAGAGCTGGTGGGGAGCACTGCCTATTCCCGAGGATATGGGCCTCAGTGGGATACCAGGCTTGTGAGTCTTTGGCAGGCCGTACATTCTGGCAGGTCTGGGGTTGCTGGGCATGGTGTGCAGAAGTTTCTTCCCTTGTTCTGAGCCCCTCAGAATGCGGCGAGTCCTTTGAAGAAAAGTTTTAGTAAGGTTGTCCACTTGGTTAGTTGTGAGAGGTTTGTAGGTATCTGGGTCATTAAGTAGATTGAGCATTTTGTTCCTGTAATCGTCAGTGGTGACGTGTACTCAGTGGTGACGTGTACTCAGTGGTGACGTGTACTTAGTTCAGTGGTGACGTGTACTTAGCTCTGTGAAGACCTGTTTGTGTGCTCTCTGTGAATCTGAACCAGGATGCCCTCTCTTGAGCAACTTTACCAGCAGCTGAGAGAAGAGCTCAGAGTTGCTAAGATGGAGATACGGCGATTAACGGAGGAGAACAAGAGGATTCGTAGTAATCCTCCTGTTGTGAGTCCCCAGGTTAAGAGGGGAGCTTGGTCAGTGGCCGGGCAACATGGAACCAAGCTGAAGATCAAGAAAACGGTTGGAGACGCAGAAACAACGAGAAACCAGAAGACTACCGTGGAGACTTCCAACCCATTCTCGGTGCTACCTGACGAATGTGAGTGTTCTGCTGGGAATGCCACAACGAGCACCAAAGAAGCACTGGCAGACATGAGTGAGACATCCCTAGAAACCCCAACGAAGACCATCGAGAACGTCTTGACGAATTCTACAAGTGGTGTAATGCTACCTGGCGAATGTGAGTCGACTACTCGGAGCATCACGACGGACAACGCCAAGGAAGGTAAAAACATTGTTGTTGTTGGAGATAGCCAGATTAGGTACATAGATAGGGCATTCTGCTTGAAGGATAGGAGTAGGAGGCAGAGAGTGTGTTTTGTTGGGGCTGGGATGAAGGATATTGTTAGCCGTCTGGATGACATCATGAGAGGTAATGGGAGCAATCCTATTATCTGTCTCAGTGCTGGAGGCAACGATGTTGGCAGACGTAGGAGTGAGGACCTGATTAGCAGGTACAGGTCAGCAATAGAGATAATTAGGAGGAAGGGTGGGGAAACCTGTCATATGTGGCATTTGCCAAGGAGAGGAGTTGGAAATGAATGGTTGTCCAGAGCAATTGGTGTCAATTGCTGGCTGGACAAATACTGTAAGGAAAATGCGGTAACATTCATTGACAACTGGACCTCTTCTATGGCAGAAATGACATGTATGCCAGGGATGGGGTTCACTTATCTAGGTGTGGGGTGGGAGCACTGGCCAACGCAGTGGAGGAGCTGTTAGGTCTTTAAACTAGGAATAGTTAGTGGTATGGGTTTTGGCAGGAAAAACTGTGAAGTCTCAGGGTAGCAATATGAGTACTAGGAGAACTAAAAGGCAAAATGAGGTGGATATTGG